>JAJPUD010016880.1:1338-32815 GCA_023553655.1 Myrmecobius fasciatus
CCTACCCATGAGCACTAAATGTTTTTCCAATTGATTAGGTCTGATTTTATTTGTGTGGAAAGTGTTTTGTAGTTTAGTTCATATAGTTTCAGACTTTTCCTTGGCAGATAGATTCCCAAATATTTTATCCTATCATCCGTTATTTGGAATGGAATTTCTTTTTGTATCTCTTGCTGCTGAATTTTGTTGGTAATATATAAAAATGCTGATGATTTATGTGGATTAATTTTGAATCCTGCAACTTTGCTAAAGTTGTGAATTGTTTCTAGTAGTTTTTTAGTTGAGTCTCTAGGGTTCTCTAAGTCTACCATCATGTCATCTGTAAATAGTGATAATTTAGTTTCTTCATTACCTACTCTGATTCCTTTTATCTCTTTTTCTTCTCTTATTGCTAAAGCTAACATTTCTAATACAATATTAAATAGTAATGGTGACAGTGGGCAGCCTTGTTTCACTCCTGATCTTATTGGGAATTTTTTTAGTTTGTCTCCATTACATATGATGCTTGCTGATGGATTTAAATAGATGCTACTGATCATTTTAAGGAAAAGCCCATTTATTCCTATACTCTCTAGTGTTTTTAATAGGAAAGCGTGTTGGATTTTTATCAAATGCTTTTTCTGCATCTATTCAGATAATCATATGGTTTTTGTTAGTTTGGTTACTAATATAATTAATTATGCTGATAGATTTCCTAATATTGTACCAGGCCTGCATCCCTGGTATAAATCCTACTTGGTCATAGTGTACTATGCTGGGGATGACTTTCTGTAATCTCATTGCTAATATCTTATTTAAAATTTTTGCATCAATATTCATTAGGGAAATTGGTCTATAGTTTTCTTTCTCTGTTTTCACCCTACCTGGTTTAGCTATCAGCACCATATCGGTCTCATAGAAAGAATTTGGTAGTATACCTTCTGTCCCTATTTTCTCAAATAGTTTATTTAGTATTGGAATTAATTGTTCTTTGGATGTTTGGTAGAATTCACATGTAAATCCATCTGAGCCTGGATATTTTTTCTTAGAGAGTTGGTTAATAGCTTGTTCTATTTCTTTTTCTAATATGAGGCTATTTAAATAATTTATATCCTCTTCTCTTAACCTGGGCAATATATATTTTTGTAGATATCCCTCCATTTCACTTAGAGTATCAAACTTACTGGCATAAAGTTGGGAAAAGTAACTCCTAATTATTGCTCTAATTTCCTCTTCATTGGAGGAAAGTTTTCCCTTATCATTCTTGAGACTAACAATTTGATTTTACTCTTTCCTTTTTCTTATCAAATTAACTAAAGGCTTATCTATTTTGTTGGTTTTTTCATAGAAGCAACTCTTAGTTTTATTTATTAATTCAATGGTTTTCTTATTTTCAATTTTATTAATTTCTCCTTTTACTTTTAGAATTTCCAATTTGGTATTTAATTGAGGGTTTTTAATTTGTTCTTTTTCTAGTTTTTTTTAATAAGAAGCCCAATTCGTTGATCTTATCTTTCTCTATTTTATGCAAGTAAGCATCTAGAGATATAAAATTGTCCCTTATAACTGCTTTGGCCGTATCCCACAAATTTTGGTATGTTGTCTCATTATTGTCATTCTCCTGGATGAAATCATTGATTGTGTCTATGATTTGCTCTTTCACCCATTCATTCTTCAGAATTAGATTATTTAATTTCCAATTAACTTTTGGTCTATTTTCTCCTGGCCTTATATTGCATGTGATTTGTATTGCATCATGATCTAAAAAAGATGCATTTACTATTTCTGCCTTTCTCCATTTGTTTTTGAGGTTTTTATGCCCTACCATATGGTCAATTTTGTATAAGTTCCATGGACTGCTGAGAAAAAAGTAAACTCCCTACTGTCTCCATTCAATTTTCTCCATAGATCTATCATACCTAACTTTTCTAACAATTGGTGTATCTCCCTAGTTTCTTTCTTGTTTATTTTGTGGTTTGATTTATCTAATTCTGAGAGAGGAAGGTTGAGATCCCCCACTAGTATAGTTTGGCTATCTATTTCTTCTTGCATCTCTTTTAATTTGTCCCCTAGGAATTTGGATGCTATTGCACTTGGTGCATATATATTTAGTATTGACATTGCTACACTATCTATGGTACCCTTTAATAAAATATAGTTTCCTTTCTTATCTCTGGTTTTTGTTCACCTGAAGCATAATAGGTTCTGCTCCAGCCTTTTACCTTCATCCTATATGTGTCACTATATTTTAGATGTGTTTCTTGTAGACAACATATTGTGGGATTCTGGTTTTTAATCCAGCCTGCTATGTGCTTCTGCTTTATGGGAGAGTTCATCCCATTCATATTCACAGTTAGAATAACTAATTCTTTATTTCCTGCATCTTATTTACCCAAGTTATGTTTTTCCCTTTCCTTTCCCCTTTTTCCCTTCCTTCCTCCTCAGTACTTTGCTTTCGATGACCCCCACCCACAAACAATTCACCACCCTTTAGAACCCCTCCCCCTTTTTTTTTACTCCATTCCCCTGATTCTTCTATTTTCCCTTCTATTAGTTTATCCCTTTCTTTTCCTCCTTTCCCTCCCATTTCCCTCTAGCAACAGACAAGTTTCTATGTGAAATCATGTGTCTGATATACACTTTTAGAGCCCAACCTGATGACAGTAAAATTTACACAATGCTCATGTCCCTCCCCTTTTTCTCTCAATTATATTAGGTTTTCTTTGCCTCTTCAAGAAATTTTACTTTGTTTTTACCTCCCTTTTTAAAAAAAAATCTTATTTTACCACTTTTTCCCTCTTTTCCCCAGTATGATGACTTTTCCCCCCTCTAGTTTTCTTTTTATATTATCAAATTAATATCTAATTAATTATACTGCAAACTATAAGTATCTCCATAGTAGAAATAAAGTTCTCAAGAGTCCTTTCCTTTTTACCTTTTTACCTTTTTATGCTTCTCTTGAGTTCTGTTTGGATGTCGAATTTTTTGTTCAGAACTGGTCTTTTCATTAGAAATAGGTGAAATTCACCTATATCATTGAATGACCATCTTCTTCCCTGCAGGATAATGCTCATTCTAGCTGGATAGGTCATTCTTGGCTGTAATCCAAGTTCCTTTGCCTTTCGGAATATCTGGTTCCAGGCCCTTTGATCCTTCAATGTGGAGGCTGACAGATAGTGTGTCATTCTAATTATTGATCCTCGGTATTTGAATTCTTTCTTTCTAGCTGCTAGCAGAATCTTTTCCTTGGTGCGATTGTCCTGAAATATAGTCAGGATATTCCTTGGGGTCTTAATTTTGGGGTCTCTTTCAGGAGGTGATCGGTGAATTCTTTCAATGGTGATTTTGCCTTCTGATTCTACAATCTCAGGGCAGTTTTCTTTCAGGATTTCCTGGAAGATAGTGTTTAGATTCTTTTTTCATCATGACTTTCAGGAAGTCCAGTAATCCTTAGATTGTCTCTTCTAGATCTATTTTCCAAGTCAGTTGTTTTTCCTAGGAGATATTTCATATTTTCTTCTAATTTTTCATTTTTTTGTTTTTCTTTGACTGATTCTTGAAGTCTTATTGAGTCATTCACTTGCATTTTTTCAATTCTTATTTTTAAAGTGTTGTTTTCTTCAGTTAAATTTTTAAGCTCCTTTTGTAACTGGCCAATTAAATTTTTTTGTTCATTGCACTCTTTCTCCACTTCATTAATTTTATTTTTCAATACATTGGTGTCTTTTTCATATCTCTTTTGCAGGGCATTATATCCTTCTTGCAAGATATTGTATCCTTCTTGCACTGATTTCAATTTATTTTCCCATTTATCCTCCAGCTTTCTTATGAGGTTCTTTATGCAATCTTCTAGAAAGGCCTTTTGAAAAGGGGACCAGTGATGGTTCTTAATAACTTCCTCTGGAGTTTTGTCTAAAGGAACCTCAGGATCTGGGGTCATCCCTTCTTTCTCTTGATAGAAGCTGTCTATGGTGAGAGCTCTCTTTTGCTTCTTCATTTTTTTAGACAGCGTGGATGTCTCTTTAAGACTCTGAAAAACAGTGGCTTAAGTTCTTTGCCCTGGGGCACTTTTGCAAATTAACTTAAGGTGCTGGGAGGTGGGGGCTAGGATTAAGTCCAAATTACTCCTTAAACAAGGCAAGTCTGTCAGAACATCTGCCCCCAATCAGGGCAGTGTTCCGAGTGCCTCAGATAAACTCCAGGCGTTTGGAGTTTCTGCCAGGATGAGCTGAGTCCCACCCTCACTTCCAGCATGCACTGAGTCCACTGTTTATCCCTCTGTCCTAGTTAAAGAAACCTGATATGAAGTTCTTCAGAGATATCCAAAAACAGTGTCCAAATATTTCTAAATTCGTTGACTTGAAGATCAGTTAAGAGGCTTATTTTATTGTTGATTTGAGAGAACATCGGAGGAGGACGCAGAGAGTCACGTTTTCACTCTGCCATCTTGGCCCAAAGTCCCTCCATTTTGTCACAAAATCAAACTTCTTGCCAACATTATGGCAAGATTATGGACTTCAGAGAAAATTGAAACCTTGGAGGTCATTGAGTCCAATACTGTCATTTTACAGATGGACACTCTGAAATATAGAGAAACTAAGTGATTTTTCCAAATAGTGTTTGAGATTCTTCTTAACTCCAGCATTCAGGCACCTCAGGATCACATAGAAGAAGTCCATGATTCTGTTTCTAGTTGACCTCTAATATCTCTTTGAGGTCTGCATTTATGATTCTTTGCCTTTTAGAAAATAGGAGGCTGGGAGGAAAATGTTGTACAGATAAAATGTATTTCAGGAAAAAAAATCACATTAGTATTTGGTTCTACTCTTTCTATGAGGCCTTCCTTTGCTGGAAATGAGATCTCCTTCCTTTGGTTTCTCTTAAAATTTCCTCTTTTAACCCTTTTTGTTGTAGTTACAATGTCTTACTTTTTTTATCTCTCTTACAAGACCATAAGTTCTTCAAGAGTAGGGAATATGCTTTATTTATCTTTGTAAATACCTGGCACAGTGGCTTGCATGCAGTAGTAAGTTTTCAATAAATGTTGGTTAAGGAATTGAAGTCTCTAGCTTAACTCTGCAATTTCATTGATTAAAAAAACAAATGCTTGAGACTTATTTCAGAAAAGCCTGGACTTACATGAACTGATGCTAAGTGAGATAATTATAATCAAGAGAACATTATGTACAACAATAAGATAATATAATGATCAACTGTGATGGATTTGGCTCTTTTCAAAAATGAAGTGATTCAAGACAATTCCAGTAGACTTGTGAAGAAAAGAACCATCAGCATCCAGAGAGAGGATTGTGAAGACTGAATGTGGATCACAGCATAGTATTTTCATCTTTGCTGCTGTTATTATTTGTTTGCTCATTTTTTTTCTCATTTTTTCCCTTTTGGAATGATTTTCCTTATGCAACATGTTAAGTGTGGAAATATAGTTAGAAGAACTGCACATGTGTAATCTATATTGGATTACTTGCTATCTAGGGAGGAGGTGGTAGGGAGGAAAGGAGAACAAATTGGAACACAAGATTTTGCAAGGGTGGATGTTGAAAACTATCTTTACATGTATTTGAAAAACAACAACAAAAAACTATTATTATTTTTAAAAAGAACAAATGCTTGCCTCTCCAGAAATATTTTATTTGATCACCACAACAACCCTGTAAGAAATTTAGTACTACTATTATTATACTTATTTGGCAGATTAGAATATCAAGGTTAAGATAAAGTTTAAGTGATTTGTCCAAGATCATAAAGCAAATTGGTATAAGATTCATGACTCTGAATGATGTCTTTGGATTTCAAATCCAGTAGTCTTTGTATCATATCATAACTTTTTATATTGGGGTATATTTGGGATATTAGATAATACCCCCAATAATGGTATATTAAAGGAAAACTAGCATCTCTGGTGTGAGGTCTTGCTGAACACTTTTTGGGACTGCTCATACATCTTTAGTAACCAAGTCTGACCTGTGAGTACAAAAAGCTGTGACATACACATGTTGTACTTCAGTAAATCATCCTGGCAAACAGGCTAAACTAAGCTGAGAGTAAGCAACAGGCCTTAAACCTGTTGCTGAGTTAAGGGGATATTCACCTCAAGCAGTAAAGACTTCCCCCCACAGAATGGGTGAATGAGAATAATTTGTTCCAATGGCCATGAAGATGGCTGAAGCAGGCATTGTAGAGTGCTTAGACCTTGGCTGGACATTGAAGATGCCAAGGTCATCTACTGCATCTCAGGTCATCACCGATAGTCTTGACTTTTTGTCCTGCCACTGTATTTTAATGATTTTGGTAGAGAAAGTGAGGCTAGTGACTTCTTTTTTTTTTTTTTTTTTTTTTTTTTTGCAATTCTGTCTCACTTAAAACCAATTCACATAAGAGTAGGAGTCACCCTTTGATGTTACTGATCTTCTTCAAAAATGAATGACAAGCAACAACAGCTGTTTATAATATTGAACTGCTTAACCTCTCTATGACCTTAGTTGCTTCATCTTTAAAGTAGGGGTAAGAGAGATAAGGAAAGTTGTATTGCATGTTCTTTGAGGTTGCCACCAGTTCTAAATCCTGTAATTCTAAATAATATTATGAGTTGTATCAGGGAAAATTAGTAAGTATGAAATAATTAAATATAAATAATGTACTAGGAAGTTCAAACAACAGAAACTTTCCTGAAGATTAGAAGGTCATGGAGTGGGCTTGGACTATGTAAATGAAAGGAGACACCATTTAATTAAGGAAGGAAAACAGGGGATCACCTCATGTCATAGTATAAAAAACCCTATATTTTCTGGGTTTTTGGGGGGGTTTCTCAAACTAGGGTTCAAATACCTGTGGGACCTTAAGTCACATGAATACTTTGAACCTGTTTCCTCATTTGTAAATTTAATGCTTTGCTAAAATGTACTTTAAAGTGTCTTATAGCTTTAAATCTTATAATCCAAAAGGTGCAAAGACTAAAGTGTAAATAATGCTCTTGACAGACATAATAAACTAATCTCACTAGAATAGAGAATACATGTGTGCGAATAGAGGACCTTAAAGTGGGAAAAAGAGCCTATTTCTGGATTGTGCAGAACTTACACTATAAATTCATGAAATTCGGGCTTTATCTTGTGCACACGAAGAAGAAACAACAGGATTTTTATTTGCCTTATTTTGTACTTAAATGAATAACTTTGGAAGCATCATGGCATAGTAGAGAGCTGACCTTAGTGACAGAAAGACCTGGCTTTGTGCCAGACTTATGACACAGACTGAATGCATCCAAGAAAGAAAAAATGACCTAACCTCTCTGTTCTTAAGCCCTATGGGCTGCATTGATTTGGAAGATATTATTAAGACCAATTAATATTATTTATGTTGAATTATATTTTATTTATTTTGTTAATTATTTCCCAATTACATTTTAATTTTTTTAGGGGCCCTGAGTTTGATATTGCTCATCTGGGCTATTCTCTAAGATTATAAAAGCCAGAGAAGACACCAGCATGAGCATGTAGAGGAAGTTTCCTGAGCTGGGAGTTCTCTTTACCAATGATTACAGTCATAAGTCCTTGTCTCCTTTGAAGGACTTTATCTCTTATGCAAAAAATAAGATGATTATCCTAATATCTGTATGTGCTTATACATAGCACAGCAATTATTCTAAGGCAGAACTATGAAACATTTGATTCACAACACTGCAGCATATCAAAGCCAAACAATCAATCAAAATTTATTATTTACTATTTGTTAGGTATCATGCTAGGGAAACAAAAAGAGGCCAAAGACAATTCCTGCCCTCAAGGAAGTCAAATAAAGGAAATAACTTGCAAATAAGTATATACAAAGCAAGCTATTTACAGGATAAATAGGAAATAATTAACTTCTGGGAGGCACTAAAATTAAGAAGATTTGAGGTAGGCTCCCAGTAGAAAGTGAGATTTCAGTTGGGACTTAGAAGAAGCCAGGGACATCAGCTGTTATGTGTGTGACAGAATTGGACTTGTGCTTTAGGAAAATCACTTTAGTGGTTAAATGGAGGATGAATTGGAGTGGACAGAGAATTGAGGCAGGCAGACCCATAAACAGGTTATTCTAAACATCCAAGTGTGAGATTATGAGGGCTGAACTAGAGAGGACCTTAACAATAGCTTGGATATGGAGAGTGAGAGTGAAGAATCCAGCATGATTCCTTGGTTATGAGCTTGTGAGACTGGGAGGATGATGTTGTCCTCTAAAATAAAAGGGAAGGTAGAAGGGGATAATGTTTGAGAGACAACATAATGAGAACTAGATTAAAATGTAATTGCAAAATATTTAACAATATGGATACAAATTCAATAAAATATAGATAATATTTATATGACGTCTTTTCAGGAAACATGCTTTTTTCAAGGATCTTGATCTATGATTTAGTGGCTTCTGCTTCTATTTGAAGTTAACTCCATTGCTCTAAGACTTTTAGAGTTTTTTATGTATACACACAGACTGAAAATGTATTTATTATTTTTACATACAAAATTTAGGAAAGCCTTTCCAGTTGGATCATGGCTTAAGAATAAATATATAAACATTTGTGAAAAGTGTAACAATAAGACTAAGAATTTGAAAGTGAAGTCAAAAAGTCAAGATATGTTGAAATCAGAACTCAATTAAAGTTCTCTGCTTACAGCTGAGAGCCAGTAAAGACAAATGCTTTTGGGTGTCCCATAGGCTGCCACCCCACCACCATGAATGGCTTTAACAAAAAAAAAAACGAATTATCTGTACAGGGAGAACACATGTTTTATGTCTAGGAACAACTGAAATGAGAAGACAGGCCCATTAAAAAGTTCTCTCCTGAATACATGAAGGTCAAAGGAACATATTCAGCAAAGTGACAAAATATGTTTAGGACTCAAAAACAAGCTTCCAGTATGATTGCAGGGATTGGGAAAATGGTTTTCCTCACAAAATTGATCTGCTTCCAAGTGACTTATAGGACACCTGGAAAAGGGGTGAGCTTTGGGACAGTAGAACTGGCTGGGTAGAATAGCCAATGAGAGCTTACTCTGAGCCAATAGCCAAGATCAGGACCTAGCAGCATTCTAAAATAGTTATTCTCATTCTTCTTACTCTTTCTGTATGCATTCTCTATTTAAGAACAAAAAAAAATTAAAAACTTAGGAAGAAGGGGGACAATACATTAAACTGAACCTCAGGGCAAACTACCTGAATTACTCTCTAGCAATGTCTGAATCCCACAGTTATTTTTGGAGTCATACCTAAATCCCTATGCCTCCATCCCCAGGTCTGTGAAGCATTCTAGTTCTTTCTTTTTTTTTTCCTGAATCATAAGAAATTATTTTTATTTTCCTCTTGGATAATTTGAGCCAAAAAAGTTGTCTTCTTCCTCCCACAGGAAAAAAAAAGTGTTCCTACCAACTAAGAGGAAAAGATAAAATAAACGGCAAGTCCTGAATTAATAGAACAGAGATTCTATTAGGACAAATTAGTTATTCACTCTCTGTTTTCTTCTCTTACTCCTTCCTTCTCTTCTTTCCTTCCACCCTGATTCTCCTGCTTCATTTTTTAAGGATATCTTAAAAGAGGATCATATATCCTGTAGTGGGTAGTTGGAATGATTTAGTGAATCAGAGCTTTGAATCTGGAATTTCAAGATTTTGGGCTTGAATTCCTACCTTGTTAGTTGTTACCATTGTGACACTGAGAATGAGAAAGTAATTTACCTTTTCTTGGCATCAGTTTTTTCATCTAGAAAATATGAAATAGAAATAGAAATGTAATGCATATTATTTAACATGCCTTCTGGCCCTAAATTCTAACTAAATCATTCCTAAGGCTGGCCTCTCCATAAGGGCAGCTGCCTTGATATCATGTAAATAGTTTAGTATTAGCTGCCTTTTGCTAGTGACTTGAAACAACATCTTTTTTTTTAACATTCTTCTTTTCAGGATGTATCCCATTCAGATTAAATTTTAGCCAATTTGCCAGACTCTGAAGACTGATATATACTAGATACTATTAATATTTATCACGCATGCCAAACTAATCATTGGCTTTGTCTACTTCCAAGTTCATTAGTGGAAGTCATTTGTATTTTATTTTTTTGTTCTATTTATTACTTCATTCTATTTAGTATTTTATACTTACAACATATATATATGCATGTATATATATATTTATATAACAATTATATAATATATTTATATATCAAAGTAAATAAAGGACATCCACTTAAATTTACCATCTCCTTCCCCTCCTGGGCAACCTGTGACTTCTTGCTGCCAACCCTCTTTTCTCTACAATATGTTGCCTCATCCAGTTTAATTCTCCAAAGAGATTCAACAAAAATCATATTGGATTTGGAATGAGAGGGCTGGAGCTCAAGTATTAACACAATAAATTATATAGCATTGTAATCCTGGTCAAGTTATTTAATTGCTCTGAAACTTAGTTTCCTCACTTGTGTAAAATTAAAGGTTGGGTCAGATGACCTCCAATGTTTCTCTGTTCCAAATTTATCATTTAATAGAATTTCTCATATCCTTTCTTCCTAAAACAATTGTAGCAACAACAACAACTCATCTATATTGTATCTCCTCAGTTCCTTAGAACCTTATGAGATTCTAATCAACCCAATTAATTTTTATAAATGCTAATGGCTAAAAATTACTAACAATTCAAATACCTTGATAACATACCTTGATAACATATTAATGATAAAATAATTACCAATTGATTACATTTCCTAACTCTAATCTCTCCTAACCTCCAGATGTTTCCTCAGATAATTTTGATCCAAGTTTCTAGGAAATGTACAGTCTGAATTTGTTTTGTTCACCATTATCATTCACTTTGAAGCAAACAAAGGAGTGCCCACTCAACAGTGGGTTGAATGATAAGTTCAACAGATGAAGTTGCAGAAACTCTAGAGCAAGAGTGGGGAACCTTTTTTTTTTCCTGCCAAGGGACATTTAGACATTAATAATATCATTCATGGATCATACAAAATCATCAACTTAAAAATTCAAACAGCAAGAAATTATTGTACCTAGCTTTCAGTTCATCATTGTATGTGGTTGCAGTATCAAAACAAATAATTTCATGGACCTTATATGGTTCATGGGCCAGATGTTATCCAACCCTGCTTTAGAGAAACCCTGTATTTAGAATTTAATGGAAAAGAGAACAAGCTTAGGATCAAAGTGGACCTAGAAGAAAAATATCCCATGTTCTTAGTCTTGACTATCTAATCCTATAAGAAACATCTGACCAGCAGTAAGATATTATAATGGAAAGTGAATGAATTTGACAGCTAAACTCAGCAAGAAAGCATGCAGGCATTGTCGCTGTTGGCATTCTTTCTGAATATTGATTGATGATGGTACCTGTCTAAGCTGTCAATTCAATTAGTTTTGCTCCTCTAAAAGAAAGTTACCATTGTTCTATACAGAAAAGAACTCAACGGATCCTTGATGTAGAAGGATCCCAAAAGGCCATTTAATTCAACTATATGATTTTATTTTTGAGTTAACTGAGTTCAGGGTGGATAAGTGATTTGTTCAAAATCACACAGTAAATGTCACAAGTGAGATTTGAATCCTCTTGGTTTCAGAGACAGTTGTCCTTTTTTGTACCACAGTTCCCCTATAAAGGCAGCAGATGATTGGGGGGCGGGGATGGGGATTATATTCAGATGAGGTTGATGTGACTTACCAAAATTCATTGAAATATAGCCAGAATTCAAACCTTGGCTCTCTAAATTCACATCTTGTGCTCTTTCTCTATAATACTTCTCTGCTACCTACCATTACTACCTCTCTACTACAAGGGTCAACATAATGTATTATGTGAAGTTTAAGACTCAAAGTTACACACACACACACACACACACAAACACATACACACAAAAAAGGTTGGGTCTCTGTCTTTATTTATGAGCAATGCTAAAATAAATAATTCATTTTTTTAAAACTCTGAGAGGCTAAATTTCTTTTCTTGAAATATGAGAATGCTACTTGATACCTATACAATATGATTGATTATTGAGTGATAAGACATTTAGGAGTCAACACAGCACTGTATTAAGAGTATTGGATGTAAAATTTAAATTAAAACATCTCTGCTTACTTCTATGTCCTTAGGCAAACTACAAAAACATGTTTTTTCACCTATAACTGATAATGATATCTGAGATATACAGTAAGGCATCTTCTAGTTCTAAATCTTTGATCATGTCATCTTTCCTGGATAATGGTCTCAGATCCATCACTTACTAGCTGTGGGATTTTGGGAAAGTTTCAACATTTTTGGGCTTTAATTTTCTCATCTATAAAATGTAAGGATTGGTCCAAGTCTTAGTTCTACTTCTTATCATGAATGCAAATAAATCACGGTGATCCAATGAATCAGAGACTATTAGAAGTAAAAGGAGCCTCAAGGGACATGCAGGCCAACTGATTATTTTTATTTTATTTTTTTTGCTGCTGAGGCAATTGGGGTTAAGTGACTTGCCCAAGGTCACACAGCTAGGACCTGTTAAGTGTCTGAGGCCAGATTTGAACTCAGGTATTCCTGACTTCAGGGCTGGTGCTCTACCCACTGCGCCACCTAGCTGCCCCTAGGCCAACTGATTCTTAAAGAAGCTTTGTCTCTATGGCATCTCCAATTTTGTGGTTTCAATGAGATGCTGTATGTAAAGTGCTTTGCGCAATGACTACAGAAAGGTTGATTAAGTGACCTCTAAAGTCAGACTTTCCATCACTACCTAAAAACAGGTATTCGTTGGTAAGCCTTGACCTTCTAATGTGATTAAACCTCTCATGAATAAATAAGGAAACCTTAAGTCCAGTAAAAATAAGTCTTATTTATTTTTTTAGACCATTGGAGAAGAGGCTATAAATGGCTCAGGATTTTGGTCCCAGCTGATGGGAGTCGGGACAGCCTGAAGTGTGTCACAGAGGTGAAGAGGAAAACGTAAATAATGTTGCCTATAATGTAACATGGTTCAGGGTAACAACATGTCATTAAGGAGCCTATGATGAGATCATTATGCTTTAACAATGCCTATACTAGCAGAAAGGAAGACAATAATGAAAAGTTGCCTGGGAATCTGAAACTGAGACCAGAGAACAAGGGAGGGGGAAATGAAACTTTCTAATGGAAACCATACCCCAGTGCTGGATATGAAGGCTCTGCCTTGAAACAGTAATGCAAGAAGGGTGAGTAAGATTGATAGAGATGGAGGAAGCTGACTAAGGAAGTTGTAAATACGAGGGGCAACAGAGGTAAGCATGCTGAAGCAGTGCCCCCAAAGATGAGGAAATAAATGAAAGGCTTTTGGAAACAAAGTTTAAAAAAGATGGACTTTAGGGGGTACTTATCAGGGAACATTTGTGTGGGAACATAATTGTGCAAATCCAGAGCCCAAACTATAATCCTGTAAATGAAAGTCAATCAGAGAAGGAGATGGTATCCCACAAAGTAATGAAAGGATGATTAAAGCCAACATTATCTGAGACCACGTTGACTTCAGGTGTGTTACGGGATTCCACTGTACTTCTGAGCAGATAAAGTAGCAGAGCAAGTATTTCTGAAGACTTTCCAATTTAAAACTAAAAAACTATGTGATGTCCTATTTAGAGAGTTTAGAAGTCTATAACACTCCCAGATTGCCTTTCTCTTATCTATGACCTGTGAAAGACTTCAAGGAAACTTGGGATCTTTATTAGCATTTGCTCCCTCATAAAATTCATGAAATTATTATATCCATCTATCTTTCCATCTATCATTTATCTATCATCTATCTCTCTATCCATTTACTTATTATTCTTTCACTCATTTATTTATTTATTTAACTAATAATGGCATTTCCCCCTCTCACCCTCCATAGCCACCAGTAGAATATAAGGTCTTTAAGGGCAGGGACTCTTTCCCTAAGTCTCAGTTTCTTCATCCCTAAAATGAAGATTATCATGGCACTTCCTTCACAGGTTTGTTTTAAGGATCAAAACATATGTATGTAAAATGATTTGCAATTATTAAAATGCTATATATGTATATTATCATTGCTATTGCCATATGCTTAATTATTTATCTATAACAAAGCATTTAAACTGAATTGTTTAGTTTCTTCATATCCTTAGTGTCTTGCATAAAGCAACTGCTAAATGAATATTTGGTAAACAGAATTGAATTGTATTGTGGTTTGATGGAAATTAGATTCCTTTAGAAAATAATCAAATAGCAGATGTTAAAACTTGAGTTAATGATTGTCCCATTCTGCTGTCTTTAAAAATTTATTTAGACTGAGATACATTATAAAAAGAGATATGAATAACAGTTAATATTAAAGATAAATCAGGATCTATTTTCAAATTTTTACTAAATCACATGATTGATCATTCTATCATTGATTATAGAACACAGTGCTACCAGAATTGTCCTTTTTAAACCTCAAAAGTCTGTTTCTATCACACTTGCTAATTTATTTTTATGTAAAATCACTTTCGTCCAAGGTAACTTAGTTACTCCTTTGTATATCTTAGTATTAGAGAGTTGCACCTGCCACTGGTTTGCCTTAAGGCACATTGCAAATATGTCCCACACTAAAAATTTGTATCGATCTTTGTGAAGTTTCAATATGGACTAGACTAGAATAAAGAAGAGAACAGAATGAGAGGGCATGAGGGTAAAGGAAGAAGGAGAGGGAAGGCAAAGAGGAAGGGAAGAAAGAAAGAAAAAAGAAAGGAAAAAAGGAAAAAGGAAGGCAGGGAGGAAAAAGGAAGGAAGGGAAGGAGGGAGGGGGGAAAAGAGTATTTATTAAGCACTTTCTGTTTGTCACACTTTAGTATATACAAGATCAATATTGTAAAAAAAAAAAAGAGCAATTTTGATAGACTTGCTCTGATTAATTGAATAACCAAATGCATTCCAGAGGACTTATGATGAAGCATGCTATCTGACAGAGAGGTGATAAACTCAGAATGTTTTCTAACATGACCAAAGTAGGAATTTGTTTTTCTTGCCTGCTCATGGTAGTTAATTTGTTTTTTCCTTTTTTTCTCAATGGGGAAGAGGAAGAGATGAGAAAGAGAAAAAGAGGATTTTTATTGACCAAAGAAACCAATAATTAAAAAAAAAAGATTTCTTCCCTTAGAAGCCACAGAAACTGAATTTAGAGGGAAATTTGGTGACAAAAGTTCCATCTCTTCCATTTTATATCTCTTTTACCTATGGAAGATTGGGTGTGGTGTTTTTTTCTCTCTGTTCATGAAAGGATAAACTGCTTAGCCACACTTAATGACATGGGATACCACTGGACTCCTCTGGATTCCCTGTTTTCATCAGAAAGCTTTGTTGGCCAAGAAACTATAAATATAGCAAACTGAAAACCATTAAGTTGTCCATCTGGGACAGATCTCTCCCTCCCAGGGGTGGATGGAGGAAGTCTGTTCTAATGGGCCTTCAGAACTACAGCTGAATGATTTCTCAATGAGGGTATTAGACTTAAAAATGTGTTTGCTTTATGATGTCTACATGCAATTCGGTTTCACAATATTATAGCCACTCTCCACCATCATGCCTAGAGCTCTCCTTTAACAGCATTAGATTTTCTTTCTGGGTGGTTCAACTTACATTGCCTATTCAGCTCAGCTCTGTTCCTTAGAGGTTAACTGACTTCAATAACATGATTTCATCAAAATCCATATTTATATGGAATTAATTACCAAGTTTAGGTGCGCTATACAGAGTGCTTAAAGATTTAGAATAGGACACTACTAAGATATATAGCAATTTCCCCAGGGTCACACAACCAGTATGTTTCAAAGGCAGAACTTGAACTGGGCCAACCCTTCATTTACTTACTAAAAAAAAATGCATGGTTTGATCATCATTCTTCCCATTGTCAAAGTTATCACCTTATAAGGCAGATCTTTTGACAATAATTTTTATAGGCATCTCTTAAATTAGGGACAAATCTGTCTCCCTGCAACTCCTTCCTATAACTACTAATATACATCTATCCTAGTTCACTATTTTATGTGACAGTTACATTTGTGAGGGTAGAGATACTCAAACACCATTTCATTCTTGTGATACCAGAAATTTGAGGATCAATTGTTCTACCAGAATTTGATCTGTTGACCCAGATAGGATCTATGCTTTGGTCCATTTATTTTCAGAGATGTTAATTTCCTCTGTGGGGAATTTATGGGAAGACATGGTCAATAAACATAAAGAATAAGAAGACATGGCTAAGTTGGAAAGTTCACCATGGAGGAGTGCCCACACCAATGAATACAGAAATCTGCCTAAGTATCAAAGTTAATTTCCCATGTCAAAACTGAATGAGAGGATAAATGATATTCCATTGAGAAATCCCGAATTCAGTGTATGTGTGTGTGTGTGTACGCGTGAGTGCATGTGTGTGTATGTGTGTGTGCGTGTGTGTGCGTGTGTGTCGTCAACCTGGCTGCTGCTAAGAAGCCATAAATATTCACTAAAAGGCAATTTCTTGTGTAGAGAACCTGAAAGATCTTTATGGAAACAAAGGGAGAACCAAGCTATTATTAACAGGGATAGTGGGAGCTGAATGAGAAAGAGTTGAAAACTATGTAGAAAGACAAAAAAAGATCTTAATCTCAGCTGAACTGGGGAGTGTTTAAGGAAGAATAAGGGGACATGTCCAGGTGAAGATTAAAGACAAGAAAAAAATATGAACTAAGCAAAAATATATTTTTTCTTCTTCCTTTTCTTCTTCTTCCTCTATGATAAATATACATATATACACACATGTTTATATTTATAATTATATGAGGAAGGTTGAATAAACTGCCTAATATTAGTGTCTGTGGTGACGTTTGAGTCTAATCTCTTGAATGTAATTAACATTCAGAATTTTATCTTAGGTATTCTAATTTCTAGGCTGATGTAATTTCCATTATATAAAATTAGAGATTTAAAGACAGAAATGAACTTAGAGGTCATTGTGTTCAACCCCCTCATTTTACAGATGAAAAAACTGAGGATAAGATAAGTCAAGTGTCTTGCACAGAGGGTCAGACAGATATCAAGAGTCTGAGGCAGGATTCTCAACTGGATCTTCCTTAGTCTACATCCCACAAGTTCATGTTTAGTAGGCTATACTGCCTCATAATACTGCTGCATCTTTAGAAGTTTGCCAAAATGTCATTACAGGAGTGACCATCAAGTCTTATTTTCTTCTTGGTTTTCCCTGTTTCCACCTTTTACCCTTTCTATGATCTTTGACTTTGTTAAAAGGTTTTATTTCATTCCCAATATTTCTGGTGTTGGTTTGTCATGTAAGTGGTAAAGGGAGGAAGGAGTTTATTATGATTTTTCCTTGGATCCTGCTTTGTTAAGTTCAAGGGTCATGTTGCTTTACTTTTAGAATTGTGCTTTATGTATATTTGGCCAAAGGCCCCAAAGCCCTTTAGACACTGAGAAGCAAAAAAAAATGAAAATGACTATTATTGTTATCCATTCCTACCCATAGAACAGCATTAACACATATTCCTGTCCCATCTCCTTCCTCCCATCACCCCAACCACCAGCCTCTTGACTAGAAACCAAAAGTACATGAGAATATTTCCTTTTTTAAAAAATAACTGCAAAGGGGGCAGTTAGGTGGCACAGTGGACAGAGTGCCAGCCCTGAAGTCAGGAAGTCCTGAGTTCAAATATGACCTTAGACACTTAATACTTCCTAGCTGTGTTATCCTGGGCAAGTCACTTAATGCCAATTGCCTCAGGAAAAAAAAAATAACTACAATGTAGGCCCAACTGCAGCTTGTAAAATGAGTGCCTCATTTGTACTACTTTTTCTTTGACTCTCCATACTAAGCAATGCCCCAATTTTTTTAATTTACTTTTTTATTTGCAAAACATGTATGGGTAATTCTTCAACATTAACCCTTACAAAGCTTTCTATTACAAAATTTCCCCTACTCCCCACCCCTCCCCTAGATGGCAGGATATTCACTACATGTTAATTATGCTAAAATACTTGACAAATCAAATATATGTATACATATTTCCACACTTATCATTGTTTTGCAAGAAAAATTGTATCTACAAGAAAGAAAAATCAGATAAAGGAAACACAATGCAAGCAAACATCAATCGAGAGCATGAAAATGTTATGTTGTGGTCCACATTTCATATCCCTCTTTCTGGGTGTATATGGCTTTCTTCAGTGAACAGTTGGAAGTGGTTTGAAACATTTCATTGTTGCAGAGAGCCATGTCCATCAGAGCTGATCATCATATAATATTGTTGTTGCCGTGTATAATGATCTCCTGGTTCTGCTCATTTCACTCAGCATCAGTTCATGTAAGTCTCTCCAGGCCTCTCTGAAATCATCCTGCTGATCATTTCTTACAGAACAATAATATTTCATAATATTCATATACCATAATTTATTCAGCCATTCTCCAATTGATGGGCATCCATTCAGTTTCCAGTTTCTAGTCACTACAAAAAGGGCTGCTACAAACATTATTGAACATGTGGGACCCTTTCCTTCCTTTATGATTTCTTTGGGATATAAGCCCAATGGAAATGCTGCTGGGTCAAAGGGTATGCACAGTTTGATAACTTTTTGAGCATAATTCCAAATTTAAGCAATGCCCAAATTAAGAACCCTCCTTAATATGGAAGATATTATGAAAAAAGTGAAATTTGAAATTAGTCATTCTCATGATTTGTTTTTAGTGTGACAAATAGCCCAGACATTGCAGTAAAGTAATCAATTGAGCACAAGCCTGGTAGTAAGGAGATCTAGATTCTAATCCTAATTCTGATATTAATTTTAGATTAATAGCTTTATCACTCTGGGCTTCCTTTTCCCCAATCAATCAAGAAATCTTTATTTAAAAGGTGCCTGTTCAGTGCTCAGGACACAAACACATAGCTGAAAGGCAGTACAGCACAATAGTGGAGACAGTAATGAATGGGACTTTGTAAGACCTGGATTTCCTTTGCCAATTACCACTGCAAGGCCTGGAAAAAAAATCACAATATCTCTGGACCAGTTTCTGCACATTTATAATGGAGGGGTGAAGGTAAGTAACACAATTGTTGACCTCTAAGGTCCTTTAAATTTGTGAAGCAGTACTTGCCCTCAAGGAGCTTATATCTTATTGGAACAAATAGCATGCCTACATGCAAAGTAAATATAAAGTCATTTTAGGGTAAATTCTATCAGCTGAGAATAAAGATTTGCTATTGCAATTTGCTATTGCTGAGGAAACCAAGAATTCTAAGAGGCAGAGATGAGGAGGGAATGAGTTAAAAACAAAGAGAGAGGCCTTGTTTGTATCAAGGTTTAGGGATGAAAAGTAGAATATCATATGTAATAAAGCAAAGTGAGAAGAGGTAGCTTAATGTCAGGCTTCAAAAGACTCTGTAAAACAAGCCTTCTAAGGAAAGGGCCCCACATGTACAAGAATGTTTGTGGCAGCTCTTTTTGTAGTGGCTAGAAACTGGAAATTGAATAGATGCCCTTCGATTGGAGAATGGCTGAATAAATTATGGTATATGAATATTATGGAATATTATTGTTCTGTAAGAAATGACCAGCAAGATGATTTCAGAGAGGCTTGGAGAGACTTACATGAACTGATGCTGAGTGAAATGAGCAGAACCAGGAGATCATTGTACACGGCAACAACAGTACTATATGATGATCAATTCTGATGGACATGGCTCTCTTCAACAATGAAATGTTTCAAACCACCTCCAATTGTTCACTGAAGAAAGCCATATACAACCAGAGAGAGGGATGCGAAATGTGAACCACAACATAACATTCTCATACTCCTTGACTGATATTTGCTTACATTGTGTTTCCTTTATCTGATATATCTTTTGCGTAGATAAGATTTTTCTTGAACAACAATGATAAGTTTGGAAATATTTATACATATATTCGATTTGCCAGTATTTTAACATAATTAACATGTAGTGGATATCCTGCCATCTAGGGGAGGGGTGGGGAGTTAGGGGGAAAAATTTGTAACATAAAGCTATGTAAGGGTTATTGTTGAAGAATTACCCACACATATGTTATGTAAATAAAATTTTAAAAAATGTAAAAAAAAAAACCAAGCCTTCTAATGTTCTTTATGTACCCTTGCCAGCTCTAGCATTTTGTGGCTTTACATCAATAAGAGTTAAGTTTGGAACTTCTGTAATGTATTTATCATGTAAGACTTTGTGTTCTAATTATATGGATTTGGGTCTTATACTACTATTAGTTTGCAAGCTGCATAAGCACAAGGATTTGATCTCATTTAAACTTTCTATTTCTCCCTAGATCAGGGATTCTTAATCTGGGGTTCACAGACTCTCTCCCAAAGGATTCATGGATAGAATCAAAAGGGTCCATGGATTTGAATGGGGGAAAATGTCCTTTATTTTCACTAACCTTTGGTTTCCTTTTAATACTATGCATTTTATCTTATGAATTTAAAAGTATTCTGTAGGAAAACTTATGAACTCTCAAGGCAAATTATTCCGCTTTTGGAAAATTCTAATTCATAGGAAGTTGGGGTCAATTTCCAGTTAAGTTTTAAATTTTTTTGTATGCTTGTTTGCTTGCTTGTTTTTCTCCTCTCTCCCCTGGAAATTGTGAATTAGCTTGAAATTGGGCATTTCACCCCACCTGGTCAGTGACTATTTATTTGGCCTCGATCCCTCTCTCTCTTTTCTTTTTTTCTACTACATCTTCATCCAAGTATGACCCAGGACCTGCACATCCTTAGTAATATAATAAACAGCATTAGAAGTGGGATCAAATAACATGACATATACTAATTAAATGATGACTTTAAGATGGTACTAACCCAGCAGTAACTAACATCAATCAAAGGAGAAAAACAGAAGATCAATTTTATTTCCTGTCCCTTACTTCTCTGCTTGGGCTTTCATATTCTAAGTATTTCATCTTTATCCACCAAGGCATATTCTCAGAGAACCTGATCTGGGATCAGGCAGTGAACTATAATGAAATGCATATAGGCTTTTCACTAAGGTGACCTGGGTTCACTCTTTGTTTGGCTACTTACACCTGTGTGACCTTGGACAAGTTTGTTTATTTCTTTCAGCCACAATTTTCTCATTTGTAAAACAATTCATCTAGACTGCTATCCTTAAGTTCTCTTCCATTTTAAAATATCTGTTCTCATGAGGCCATTTCTTTGGTGTAAGTACTAAACAGATCTTATATCCTAAATTATTTTGTCCCATAATTGCTGATCAGTTTGCTCATGTGGAGTTCAAGCAGAATTGAGACCTGGGGTTGACACAGTGATCTCAAATACTCAACTGTTAGCAGCCATCAAAAAGGAAAGTCAAATTATTAAGGTAAGTGTGCTTTATTTCAATCTCTATCTCAGAAATTAACTCTAATATTGTATAGCTGCAAAAAAAAGTTTTGTTTATGCCCCTCTTTCCATATTCCCTTATCCTATCCCAGCAGGGGTTATTGTAATGCTCTGAGGAAATATGAGACAAATTGAGCTTTCAAACCTGGAAGAACATTTTGACCAAAAATTATATTCTTCCTCTCCTCTTCCCACCCTCCATCCCCACACAGATCGGTCATACAAGAATGAAATGAGAACTGAGCTATTTTGAATAAAGACTATGGAGATCATTGCCAAAATAATTGCTTTTTATATTTACTAAAAGACACTACATGTTGTTAAGTAGCTTTGCAGAAACTCAAAATCTAAGAAGATACAATGGAAGTGAGACATAGAAAGTTTTAAGAATAGAGAGGGCTTTAAAAAAGGCAAAACATAAAATTAAAAATAGTACAGGCCTCCCACACCATCTCATATGGGATATCTTATCCTCCCCCTATTTTCTCCTTTCTGTCCCAATGTTCTCAGTACTAGGGCATCATTCCAAACTGTCAAGGTACCATGAAATAAGAGAACATTTATTAGTCTTGGGTATTACTGGAGACATCTGATTCTGGATCATCTCTTTGGTTCTTCCTTTCCAGAGTCCTCAGCTTTCTTATTAATTATAGAAGATAAATATAGAAGATAATTAAATGTTTCTATACTGAGAGTGGGCAGCCTTGGTGTTTATTTCTGCCTCCTGCTAATCACAGTTTCAGACTTAGATGAAATCTTAGTGAAAATTTGAGAAATAATTCTCTCCATGATATAGCCAAATACCAGTGATGAAGTAGGCTTTGCTTGAAGACATCCAAAGTAGGCAAACTCACTCTCCCGAGGCAAACTATACCATTTTTGAAAAGCTCTAATTCATAGGAAGTTTTTTTTGTCTTTACTTTCTTTTTTCTTTTTCTTTCTTACATCAAGCTAAATTAACCCATTTTAACTTTTACCCATTGCTCCTGGCTATACACTCTGAGGCTAAACAGAAAAGTTCAATCAGTCTTCCACATGACAGCCTTTCAAATACATGAAGACAAATTGTTCATGTTTTGCCAACCTTCTCTTTTCCAGACTAGCCATGCCTAGTTCCTTCAAGCAGTCCTCACATGGGAGAGCTTGAAGACCTCCTTCCCCAACCCACCCCCATTTTTGTTCTCTGAATCTTCTCTAAAGCTGATTAATATCTTTCCCCTTGCCTGAAACTGAATATAACACACTAGACTCTTTTCTGATTAGACCAGACTATTGTAAAATTATCACCTCAGTAATGCCTCATTTAGTGAAACAGTATCACATATGGTTAGAGGAAATATAAATTAGCTGTAGAACAAAAAAGGCAATATCTATTACATGTAGAATAACTAGAATAACTGATAGTGACAGATCCCAGACTTCTTTGAAGGTGGCTCTTCCCATAAAAGAAAAATCCGAGGAATTTATTATTTCCCCCATTTGATTGTGAGCTCCTTGAGATCACTATTTTTTGCCTTTCTTTGTATCTTCAGGTCTTAGCATAATGACTGACATATGCTGTCATTTCGTTACTGCTTATGGAACAGTTAGATGTAGTAGTGGGTAAAGAGCCAGGCATGATGGTGTTAGGAAGATTCAGCAAGTTTAGTCTCAGTTTTTACATCTGAGCTGGAGAAGGAAATGACATACCAATTCAGTATCTCTGCTAAGAAAACCACAAATGGGATCGCAGAGTCAGACTTGAGTGAAAAACAATTGAACTCAACTGAAAGTAGTGCTTGTTGACTTGACTTAACTCAGTCATTCAAATCCTGGGGATATATGAGCTAATAGATGAGCTCCACCCTACATTTATTATTTTCTCTACATCTGGTGCGTCTTCAGATAGTTTGAATTATTTATTGTATCTGAACTGTTGCAGTAGAAATGTCTGGATGAACTACAGGAACCATAGAACATGGCTCTTATATCCATGAAAGATCTGTTCGTTTCTTATTTCAATAAATGTGTTTGATACCTATAATTGCCTGTAATCAGATATTTTGGTCCATGGCTCATTATGTGATTGTCTGGTCCTTAGTTTTCTTGAGGATATGAACAATATGGAATATGACTGGGTGAGTAGGGTGGGATAGTGAAAATTAGTGATCCATTAGAAGAAAGACGACCTAAGTTCAAACACAGCTCTAACATTTATTTCCTGTATGACTGAACAAATCTCTTCCCCTTCCTATGCTGCTGTTTCATCATCTGTCATATAAAGTGGTTGGAACTATATTCCCCTAAAGGCCCTTTTCAGCTCTATATTTATAATCTTATTATCAAATAGGAATTGGTTGGCTTTGTGCATGACCTGAAGTCAGTAGGAGAAAGGTTATTCATATAACTTGCATCATGATCTCTGAAACCCTACATTTACTTCAAAATAGGTAGGAATGAAATGGGTACACAATCATCCATTATAGGCTGACACAATCAGTTTTATAGCCCTAAACATTTCCACATTCAGTTGTGAATGGAATAATATATGACTACTGTCAATTTTTTTGATGGCAAACAAACAGAATCAGAAAAGAAAGACATTTTATGGAAAAAAGAACTGAAGTAGGATTTGAGGAGTAGGGATTGGAGGAAGTCATGAAAGAATTACAAATATAGAATATAGACTTGCCTTAAGAAATTCCTGAGGTTTTCATTATCCATATTACCCACATATAACCATTATATTTTATTAGGATAAAGTGTGATGTGGTTGCTAAACAAGAAAGTTAATTGGCTTTTAAGTTTTGTAAAGTAGAATTACAATATTTAGAAGGGAGATACAATCTTATTCAACTCTACTCTGGTCAGATCTCAGCTGGAATATTGTGTTCAGTTCTGAGTGCCACAATTCGGTAGGGAGCCTTATTGAGAGACTGGAGCAATCCAGAAGTAGTTGAATAAATAATCCAGAAATAAAGTGATATATACTGGACCTTGGGAAGAGGAGATTTAAGAGAGTTCAGAGAAAAAAAAATCAATAGTATCCTATGATTGACAATTCTACTCAGGTCAGTTAAAGCAGAAACTCTAGAGAATGAAATTCAGAAGTCACAAAGAGAAACAAGTCTAATAAGAAAACAAAATAGAAATATTTGAAGAGACCAATGTGGATGCACAGGGAACTTAACAATCAACTTCAGATTAACAACAACAAACAAACAAACAGCAACTCTGTGCAGAGATTAAAAGAAAAGGTTGAGTAATAGAATGAATATAAAAGTATGTACTAGCACATTAAGCACAGCATCAAGAGGGTTAAAGTTAAGAATATACTTTTCACTTTTGTTGGGGATCTAAACTGATAATCATTGGAAGATTGGGTTTACCTTTTGATTCAACAGTACCACTAAGTCTGCATCTGAGAAAGAAGGAGAGAGAAAGAAGGGAAAGAGACAGAAGGGGAGAGAGGAAGGGAGGGTGGAAAAGAGAGGTGGGAAAGAGAAAGAGAGAGGTAGAAATAGAGGAAGGAAGGGAAGAAAGGAGTGAGGAAGGGGGGAAGAGAGAGAGGAACCAATTTGTATAAAAATATTTAACAGCTCTTTTTGTGTTGGCTAAGAAGGCATGAGAAAGGGAGAGAGAGAGAGAAGAACCAATTTGTATAAAAATATTTAACAGTTCTTTTTGTGGTGGCTAAGAATTAGAAATTGAGAAGATGTCTATCAATGGGGAAATGACTGAACAAGTTGTGGTATATAATTTTGTTGGAATATTATTGTGTCATAAGAAATAATGAACAGGTTGATTTCAGAAAAAAAACCTGTGAAGACTTACATGAACTGATGCAAAGTAAAGTGAGCAGAACCTAGAAAACATTATATTGTTAGCAATATTGTACAGTGTATTTAGGATTGACTTGGCTCTTTTCAGTAATCCAATGATCTCAGATAATTCCAAATGATTCATTATGAAATATGCTATACACCTCTACAGAAAGAAGTTTTGGGGTCTAAATGTAGATTGAAGCATATTTTTTCTTTGTTTTTTGTTTGTTTTTTGGTTTGTGTTTTCTTTCATAACATGACTAATATGAGGAAAAATATAAGCATGTGTTTGTGCTTTTATTTGTTTGTATCTCTTTTATTTTATTTTATTTTGTTTGTATCTGTGTTAAGGGAAATCCAGGCATCCTTTAGGTAAGTGAAACAATGATCTTTGATAGCATAGGAGCATAGATCTATAGCTAGAAGAAAATGAAAAGGCCCTCAAGTTTAACCAACTCATTTTACAGATAAGAAGACTGAGGCTAGCCTGGAGATTAAATGACTTACCCAATGTCTCATAGGTAGCAAGCATCATATGCAAGCTTTGAATTAGGTCTTTTAGGATTTAGTCAGAATCCTTTCTAATATCCTGTATTGTATTGCCTCCCATAGAAAAAGACAGAGGTGCTTAATTATTATTTTCCTTTGTTTTCCACTGAAAATTACAGAACAAAGGTGATTTACTGGAAATTGGAAATACTTAGCTAAATAGGAAATTGGAAATTTTTAGCTAAAAATAGTGAATACTGATACAACAATTTAAGCTTTGTAGTGCACTTTACAAACTCCTTATTTCATTTGATCCTCAAAACTACACTATTACACTGAGAGGAAGGTACTATTAATTATTCCCATTTTATAGATCAGGAAATTGAGGTAGGAAGAGATTTAGTGATTTCCCAAGGCTTTAACAGAAGTGTCTTAAGCCAAATTTGTATTTAGGTCTTCCTAACTTTATGTCCAAAACCATGCCAACTAATTACCCTTATATAATCCAATTTATCTGGCCAAGATAAAATACATCCTCGGTTACTAAGGGGAAATTGACAAAAGGGTTTGTTGAGCTTCTGTGGATAGTATCTGAAAGATTATGAAGAATAAGGGAGATATTACAAGCCAAGAGAAAAGCAAATGGTTTCTTGGTGGTCACAAAATGGAAGAAATTTGGGTCTGTAAGTTAAAGGCCAGCCAACTGGTCTCTGATTCCTGCAAAAAACCCAGTGATGCTATGAGGATTGATAGGTTATCAGAGATAAAACATTTTGTAAACCTCAAAGTTCGGTATACATGTTGAATTTATTGTTGTTATTCTTATCTCCAGGCTTTGGAATCCTAATATTTAACATTACTTTCCTCTTTGTAAAATGAATCTCTAAGATTCGTTAAAATAGTAAACCCTATGATAGATTCCATTAGTATACCTCCCTTTTAGCTGATAGTACAAGTATACATTGACTTTATTAAAAAATGATTATTCTGGAGATGACTAAATTATAAATTATGTTTAAAGCTAAGAAAATGGTATGATTATTCTTACTCTTTGGGACATAACATCCCAAGTTTCCAAACTATTTATTAAGTAGATTAACATTCTACATAATTCTATATCTATGAATTGATGGAATTCTTAAACCAGCCAAAACACTAGTGAGGTTATCATTATTTTGCTCAAGGAGAGGTTGTCAAATTTAAAGAGTACTAACAACCTTCACCATCCTTTAGCAGCTTGAAACAACAGAATTGATCACTTAATTAACAATAATAATTAAAATAAGAAACTACCAAATGACTATCTGGCCTGAGCTCCCTTTCTGTCTCTCTTCACAACCCTGATGCTGCGTGAGGTACTTGCATAGGCACATAAAAATCCTGAGTTACAGCTCAGCTCCTAAACCATCCACAAAATGTCAGAATATGATGATAACAAAGGATTTCCTGTGTGCTTGCTATGCTTTCGAATTCCTTACCATTAGCAAAAAACAGGCCAGCTATTTATTCTGGTTCCATGATACCAGGCCTTTCTCCTAGCACATTAGTCTGTGTCCCTGGAGGAACTTTATTTTCACTGTAAAATTTTGCTTGGGGACCAGCAAATCTGTACTTCCTTGCAAGGCTCTTTAAATTGCAGCAAATTTATGTCTGTGTTCAAAAGACATGGCAACAAAGAACCAGATTAATTTTTCATGAACTGAAGGCTATCTGACTTCCTTCACAACATCCTTGCTATAACTATTCCCATGATTTGTTTCCCTCTAAAAACTTGTCAAATCATTCCCAAGAACATGGGTAGTGGATGTGCCTTTGGAAATATGATTCTTTGACTTTGCAAAGGTTCACTTGAAACTTATATCTACCATCTGCTTTACATGAAATTACACAAGTCAACATCCAACATCTTATTTGGGTTTTGTATCTAATTTAATGCAAAATTCTATTTTATGAATACATAAAAATCAAGGGAACACAATCCTATTTTATAGAATCAGAAGATTATGCTTGTCTGTTTTCCATGTAGAGTTATAACATCAGGCCAATCCCACCCCATCCAGGGATATAACAACATTCTAGAATGCTTTGATTCATTGAGGATTTTCCATGAATCCATCATTTCCTGGTGCACTTTCATATTTCTTGATGCCCAGCAGGTTTAACCAGGCAAATGCAATAATGATGAATTCACTTCAAAGGAAGAAAGCAAGCCCAAAGAAAAGGATCAAAAGGCCTTTCTTTGAGCACTCTGGACATTTAAATTTGTAACCTGAGCTATTTCACCATCAGTTTGGTTTGTGCAAATTTCCCAAGACAGAGAAGAAAGGAGATGTTGGAAAAAGTTATAGGGCTGACAAAATAAAATATTCCTTGGAACAGTTTTTTTTTGTGGTGTCAAAGACTTAGAAACAAAGTAGACACCCAGTCATTAAGAAATGATTTGAACAATCATAATATGTGAATTTAATATATCAGTGTGCATTTTGAAGTAACCTAGTAGGTAGAGAGTGGGACTCTGAGATAGGAAAACCTGTGCTTTGTTCAAAATAGGCCTCAAATATATTATTTAGCCTTCAGTTTTCTCTAACTCAATCCTTTAGACTTCCCAATCTGCCCTAAGGAAGATGTCCTATGATCATTAGAAAGATCAGAAATTATAAAAAATCCAGAAATTCTGACCAGAGATGTGAGGCATAAATTTGAAGATAAAGGAGCACTTTGCACAATCCCTGTACAAATCACTTAATCTGTTGGAGCCTCATTTTCCTCCTCTGTAAAATAAGATTGAGCTAAATCATCTCTGAGATTCCTCCCTACTTTAAATCTAAAATACTCTGGGGGGGCGGAGCCAAGATGGCGGAGTGAAAAGGTGACTTTCTGCCTCTCCTCCAATCTTCTCTCAAATCAACAATAAAATAAGCCTCTGAACTGATCTTCAAGTCAACGAACTCAGAAATATTTGGGCACGGCTCTCTGGAGAACTTCATATCAGGTTAGTCGGACTCGGACAGAGAGATAAATAGACGACCCCTGTGCAGGCCGGAAGTGAGGGTGGGACTCAGCTCAGCTCATCGTGGATGAAATTCAAACTCCAAACTCCAAATTCCAAACACCTGGAGTTTATCTGAGGCACTCGGGACACTCTGCCCTGATTGGGGACAGGTGTTCTGGCAGACTTGCCTTGTTTAAGAAGTAATTCGGACTTAGTCCTAGCCCCCACCGGCCCAGCACCTTAAGTCAACTCGCCGAAGTCCCCCAGGGCAAAGCGTCCTCAGCCAAGGTTTTTTTTTTTCCCCTACCTTAAAGAGATATCCACTCTGTCTAAAAAAAAATGATGAAGAAGCAAAAGAGAGCTCTCACCATAGACAGCTTTTATCAAGGCAAAGAAACAACCTCAGATACAGAGGTTTCTTTAGACAAAAATCCAGAAAAAAACAGCAAGGACCATCACTGGTACCTGTTTCAAAAGGCCTTTCTGGAAGACTGCATAAAGAACCTCAAAAGAGAGCTGGAGGATTAATGGGAAAATAAACTGAAATCAGTGCAAGAAGGATACAGTATCTTGCAAGAAGGATATGATGCTCTGCAAAAGAGATATGAAAAAGACACCAATTTATTAAAAAATAAAATTAGTGAAGTGGAAAAAGAGTGCAGTGAACAAATTGGCCAGTTACAAAAGGAACTTAAAAAGGTAACTGAAGAAAACAACACTTTAAAAATAAGAATTGAACAAATGCAAGTGAATGACTCACTAAGACTTGAAGAATCAGTCAAACAAAAACAAAAAAATGAAAAATTAGAAGAAAATATGAAATATCTCCTAGGAAAAACAACTGACTTAGAAAATAGATCTAGGAGAGGCAATCTAAGGATTATTGGACTTCCTGAAAGCCATGATCAAAACAAGAATCTAAACACTATCTTCCAGGAAATCCTGAAAGAAAACTGCCCTGAGATTGTAGAATCAAAGGGCAAAATCACCATTGAAAGAATTCACCGATCACCTACTGAAAGAGACCCCAAAATTAAAACCCCAAGGAATATCGTGGCTAAATTTCAGGACTATAGCACCAAGGAACAGATTCTGCTAGCAGCTAGAAAGAAACAATTCAAATACCGAGGATCAATAATTAGAATCTGTCAGGATCTGTCAGCTTCCACACTGAAGGATCGAAGGGCTTGGAACCAGATATTCCCGAAGGGCAAAGGAACTTGGATTACAGCCAAGAATAACCTATCCAGCTAGAATGAGCATTATCCTCCAGGGAAGAAGATGGTCATTCAATGATATAGGTGAATTTCACCTATTTCTAATGAAAAGACCGGATCTGAACAAAAAATTCGACACCCAAACACAGAACTCAAGAGATGCATAAAAAGGTAAAAAGGAAAGGACTCTTGAGAACTTTATTTTTACTAGGGGGATACTCAAAGTTTGGGGGTATAATTAACTAAATATTACTTTGATAATATGAAAAAGAGAACTAGAGGGGAAAAGGTTGTCATACTGGGGAAAAGAGGGAAAAAGTGGTAAAATAAGATCTAAAAAAAAAGGAGGTAAAAACAAGGTAAAATTTCTTGAAGAGGCAAAGAAAACCTAATATAATTGAGAGAAAGAGGGGAGGGAGACGAGCACTGTGTAAATCTTACTCTCATCAGGTTGGGCTCTAAAAGTGTATATCAGACATTTGATTTCACATAGAAACTTGTCTGTTGCTAGAGGGAAGTGGGAGGGAAAGGAGGAAAAGTAAGGGACAAACTAATAGAAGGGAAAATAGAAGAATCAGGGGAAAGGAGTAAAAACAGGGGGAGGGGATCTAAAGGGTAGAGTATTGTTTGGGGGAGAGGGTCATCAAAAGCAAAGTACTGAGGAGGGGGGAAGGGAGAAAGGGGAAAGGAAAGGGGAAAACATAACTTGGGTAAATAAGATGGCAGGAAATAAAAAATTAGTTATTCTATCTGTGAATGTGAATGGGATGAACTCTCCCATAAAGCGGAAGCGGATAGCAGACTGGATTAAAAACCAGAATCCCACAATATGTTGTCTACAAGAAACACATCTAAAACATAGTGACACATATAGGATGAAGGTAAAAGGCTGGAGCAGGACCTATTATGTTTCAGGTGAACAAAAAAAAGCAGGGGTAGCAATCCTTATCTCAGATCAAGTAAAAGCCAAGATAGATCTAATCAAAAGAGATAAGGAAGGAAACTATATTTTATTAAAGGGTACCATAGATAATGTAGCAATATCTATACTAAATATATATGCACCAAGTGCAATAGCACACAAATTCCTAGGGGAGAAATTAAGAGAGATGCAAGAAGAAATAGACAGCCAAATGATACTAGTGGGGGATCTCAACCTTGCTCTCTCAGAATTAGATAAATCAAACTACAAAATAAACAAGAAAGAAACTAGGGAGATAAACCAATTGTTAGAAAAGTTAGGTATGATAGATCTATGGAGAAAGTTGAATGGAGACAGTAGAGAGTTTACTTTTTTCTCAGCAGTCCATGGAACCTATACAAAAATTGACCATGTATTAGGGCATAAAAACCTTAAAACCAAATGCAGAAAGGCAGAAATAGTAAATGCATCCTTTTCAGATCATGATGCAATAAAAATCACATGCAATATAAGGCCAGGAGAAAATAAACCAAAAGGTAATTGGAAATTAAATAATCTAATCCTGAAGAATGAATGGCTGAAAGAGCAAATCATAGACACAATCAATAATTTCATCCAGGAGAATGACAATAAGGAGACAACATACCAAAATTTGTGGGATACGGC
>JAJPUD010016881.1:0-13816 GCA_023553655.1 Myrmecobius fasciatus
AAGCCATGTGAGCCTATAACATAGAACAGCCAAGAGATACAAAGGAGTACTAAGTACTTAGGGCAACTCAAGATGCAGTTTTCATTTGACTTTCTTATCTTTCCCCATGGATGGGTTACTTAAAAGATCTTCAGCAATAGCAGCAAGAAGCACTTGGGTTCAATCCAATAGTAATCAGAATTTCTACTACACAACTTGGTGGGAGCAAGCAGGAGTGACAATTTTCTTTCACTTGCAATGGGTTCTATGTCCGGGGAGATTCTAGAGGATGCCCTGCTCCATCTAGTTTTCTTCCCCCTCACCAAGAGTTGGAAAGGAATGGGAATATCCTTTCTTTCTGGTGGAAGGAGTAGGAATTAACTTCCTATGTGGGAGTAGGAGGGAAATTAGTGGATAGAGTACTAGCTTTGAAGACTAATCTTCAAGAGTTCAAATCTGACCTCAGACATTTTACTAAATGTATGACTCTGGGCAAGTCACTTCAGCCTGTTTGTCTCAGTTTCTTCATCTATAAAATGAATTGGAGAAGGAAATGGTAAACCATTCCAGTATCTTTGCCAAGAAAACCCAAATGAGGTCACAAAGAATCAGACACGAATGAAAACTGACTGAACAACCACAATGGGAGTGGGAATGTTGGAGAGACGGGAAGAACTACATTCATATTGGCACCACTGGGGTAAAACTTAGCCACACTCAGGCTATCCATAACTTGTTGGAGCATAGCATCTTGGAAAGAAAACAATTTGAGTCAAAAGTTCTGGGTTCAAATTTGTGTCCTGATACCTATTGGTATCAAATTTCACATCTATTAAATTAAGGAATTGGTCCAGATGATTTCTGAGAACTATTCCATCTAGGATTTAAACCATGTGAAAGAAAATAACCTATATAAGGCTCTTTGCAAACAGAAAAAAAACTATATGAATGCTAGCTATTATGAAAATAATAATAATGATGATAGTCCTAAGACTTGGGATCAAATCGCCACCTCTTTTTTTCCTTTCTGAACCTGAGTTTTCTCATCTATAAAATGGAGATAAATAATATATTTACCCTGATTACTTCCTAGGGTTAGTGTGAAGTTGTTCAGTCATTTCAGTCTTGTCTAACTGTCCATGACCCCATTTGGGAATTAAGTAACTTACCTAAGATCACACAACTGGTTAAGTGTTGGAGGCAGGATTTGAATTCACCAAAATAAATCTTCATGATTTCAGAATCTATAGTCTATCAACTTTGCTGCCTATTGCGCAGGGCTACTAGAAAAACATCTGTAACCTCTAGTTATTTCTGGGGATTTGGGGATTTCCCAATCTCTTTTTCTTCTTCATATTATTGCCTGAGGCCATGTGGAAGCATAATCCTGAAAAATTGAATACCCCCAATTTTCCCTTTTCTTCCTTGTGCTTATCTCCCCTAACCCCACTGGTGAACCTCAGGTTGGTCTCCACCTTCCCAGCTATCAGGAGTCTGAGCCAGAAGCAGCCTATCATCACTCAGCCTCTAACCCACCCCCAACTCTGCCTTCTTCTCCCAGGCCCCATCCATCACTTTTAATTTTATTTGAGCAGGAAATAGGCCCTCATGGTGGCCCATTTATGAATGAACAGAGTTTTATTGCTTTCTCCATGAAGCTAATGACAACCATCCCGACCCCCTGCCAGCCGCCACCTGGCTCACAGGACTAATTTACTCTGCTTTCTGACACTCAGAATCACCCATGACTACTGCCTGGCCCCCATCTTTTCCCTACTGAGTTAGGGACCCATACCTGCAAGTGCTCCATCAGCATAATTGCTTTTACCATCCAGACTTTTCTCTGTCCCCAGGAGCTAATGAAGCAGGAGGAATTAACCTGCAGTGAGGAAATCCTCTGCAGTATCTTGGGATGGGGCAGAGGAAGATTAGGAGGAGACAGGAGGACCCTGGTAGGATTTTGACCCTTAATCCTTGACTCATGAATCCAGAGCTGATGGATTTTTTTAGTTTTCATAAAGTCAAACATAAGTATAATAATGCATCGATGGATCTGTGATCTCACATGGAGAGCCACCCATCTATATCTTCTCAGTCTGTGATGCTTGTTTATATTCTCCCCTAAATGTTTCACTCAACTTGATGGAGGCTTTCTTCTAGGTCTCCTAACAATGGTGGACACCAATGGTAAAGGTAGGCTATCTTCTACCTTAGCCTTATACATTGTACATCACCAGCTCACTTTCTCTTCTGGTGATATATCTCTCTAGTGACAATTTCTCCTTTCTCCTATCCAGTTCTTCACTGGTAGTGATATCTTACAGCCTACACACACTTACACTGTTTCATTCATTGCCTTTTGGGTAATGCCTGACTTTAATTTGAGTGAGGTACAAAACACGAAGCATTACGCTTGCCAAAGGAATCTTGCCATTGTGATGGAGGAGACATAGTGCAGAATATGATTAATAACAGCTGGCATTTATATAGGACCTACTATGTACTAACTGCTTTAAAATAATTTAAATTCTTTATTTATATTTTTATAAATATTTTAAATTATAATTAAATAATATAAAAATATTATCTCATAATATCAACTAACATTAGGTGTTATTATTACTCTCATTTTACAGTTGAAAACCTGAGGCAGACAGAGGTCAAGTGACATAGCTAGTCTGAAGTTGAATTTGAACTTAGTTCTCCCCTCATTCTAATGCCTTTGCTCTATCCTCTGTACCACATTAGCTACCTCAGTCTTTTGATTAAGGTAAATTCATCCAGAATCATCCTATTAAGGCTCAACAATACCTCTATGAAATTGAATTTGCCTCCTTATCTTGGATTTGTCCTTGGCCCTGGATTGTCAACATTTTTATCAATAACTTAAAGCATATCTGCTCAAGTTTCAGATGACTCAAGACTGGGAGGGATAATTGGCTCACAGAATGTCAGAATCCTAGCGATCCATTGGCTAGAGCACTCAGCCTAAAGTCAAAGAGCCTTTAGAACTAGATCTGGAAGAGATCTTTGAAGTCATCAAATAATACAACTCCTTACTCTACAGAGGAGAAAAGGATTCCCATTCAAGCTCAATGACTCCACCATATCATGTTGTCTCTCATACCCAATAAGTCACTAATTCTAAAAGTTACATTCCTGCAACATCTCTTGACCATTCCTTTATCTCCAGCCTCATTGTATGATGATATATAGAGAGCAATGAATTGGGGGTCATAACTAGGCTTTGCTGCTTGTCAACTATGTAAGGCAGTTCCTGGAGTCAGGAAGGCTTGAATTTAAATCTGGCCTCAGACACTTAACTACCTGGGCAAATCAGCAAACTTCTGTTTGCCTAAGTTTTCTCAATGGTAAAATGAAGATAATAATAGCATCTATCTCTCAGGGTTGTTGTTTATTCCCTTCCCCTTGGGAAATCTTCCCACTTCCATTCTGTTCTTCGTACCATAGCTAGCATAATTTTCTTAAGTACTAAGCTTTTTTTTTAGTACTAGCTTTCTATTATTTATTGACTAAAGGACAAACTCCTTTGCCTGGCATTCAAGGCCCTCCATAATTTATTGCCCTACTTGCTAGCCTCATCATATTACTTTACTTTAGAAACTCTACAGCACTGGAAATCCTTGTCTTAGAAATTTGCCTAAAGCTCTGAAATTTTAATAATGATTCTGACCAAATAATCAGTATGTGTCAGAGGCAGAACAGGTCCCAGGTATCTACATACTACATTCCCTCTGCATCTGATTCCCTGTAACATCAGGTACTAATAATAATTATTAGTGTTTGTGTCATATTCCTCTGCTTGACAATGAGCATCCTGAAGACATATCTTTACCTATAATTTGTTTCTTCCCCAGTCTCTTAAACAGATTTATATTTGTAGAATAAATGAATGATTAAAAAAATAAGATCAAGTAAAAAGGTATTCTGTAGTCTCATCCAGAGATATTCTGAATTTAGAATTGATGTAACCATAATGAATGACTTTGCATTATTTGTATTTGCATTTAGTCCTATAAACCTCTCCTTTGGGGTATGTACCTGTTTTTTTTCCCTTCTGAAAGGGAACTCACTAAAGAAACTGTAGATTGAGTCTCCCCCCAAGATAAGGGAATTCAAAATCCTATTACCTAAAGAGTTTGGTCTAAAGAGTCCTCCATCATCTCCAAGGTGGGCTCCAGAGAGATTAGAGCCAGAAGTCACCTTTTTCACTTGTACTTGTAGAGGAATCCCCTTCAGCTTGAAGATGCCAATCGAGAAGGAGACTGCTACTTACCAAGGCTCCCTATTCGACTTCTGAACAACTCTAATGGTTGGGAATTTTTTTTTGTTTGTTTACATTGAGCCTCTGCAGTTCCTACACATTCACTGTTCCTCCTTCTGCCCTCTGAGGTTAAGCAGAACTAATCTAATCCTTCTTCCAAGGGACATTCTTTCAAATATTTGAACACATTTATCATATCCCCCTAAGTCTCTTTATATTCCAGGCCAAACTCCAACAGTTTCTTCAACCAATCTTTATATGGAGTGGTCTTGGGGTCCCTTGCCATTCTCTTTGCCCTTTGCAGGAGGATTCCTTCAGACTATCTACAGCCTTCTTAAAAGTAGCACAACCAGCAGGGTAGAACTCAATGATGTAATCATGCAGATTTTTTTTTATTCCTTTCTTGTTTTATTTTTCATGGCTATTGCATATTAACTTTTTAATACATATTTCTTTATGAATCATGTTAAGAGAAAAAAAATCAGAACAAAAGGGGAAAACCACAGGAGAGAAAAAAAAAACAGAAAAAAAGTGAACATAGTATGTGTTGATTTATATTCTATCTCTGTAGTTCTTTTTCCGGATGCAGATGGTGTTTTCTCTCCAAAGTTTACTGGGATTGCTTTGGACCCTGAAAGACTGAGAAGAACCAAATCTTTCATAGTTGATCATTGTATAATCTTGCTGTTACTTTGTACAGTGTATTTCTGGTTCTGCTGGTTTTGCTCAGCAAAAGTTCTTTCCAGGACTTTCTAAAATCAACTTGCTCATCATTTTTTATAGAATAATAATATTTCATTACTTTCATATACCACAACTTGTTCAACCATTTCTCAGTTGATAGGCATCTACTCATTTTCCAATTCTTTGTTATCACAAAAAGCTCCTACAAACATTTTTGCACATGTGGGCTCTTCCCTCCTTTATGATTTCTTTTTTTTTCCTTTATGATTTCTTTGGGGTATTGTAGTAGTGGCACTGCTGGGTCAAAGGGTATGCATAGTTTTATAGCCCTTTGGGCATAGTTCCAAATTGCTCTATAGAATGGTTGAATCATTTCACAATTCCATTTTGGTGTTTTTTAAATTAGCTTTTCTGACTGGCATATGACTTATATTAAGCTTCAGGATCCCCCTAACTTTTTGATAGGAACCATTATCTACCCTTCCCCTCCCGAGCTTATGTTTGTGGAATTGATTTCTTGAACACAGGTATAGGACTGTACTTTTGTCTCTTTTCAATTTCATCTTATTAGATTTAATTGATTCTTCTAGCTTGTCAAGAACTAATAGGGAGAAGAGGGAGAGAGCAAAGGCAGAAGAAAGCAAGGAAAGAGGGAAGCAAGAAAGAAGGAAAGAATGAAGGAACAAAGGGAGGGAAGAAGTCAGGAAAGAAAAAAGAAAGAGAAAAAAAGGAGAGCGGGAAAACATTTATTAAACACCTACTATGTGTTTAATATTTATATCTTATGATCTCACGTGACTTGTTGGTATGATAAAAGAAATTCTTAATAATTTCTTTGGGAAAAGAGCTAATGGTATTACCAGAAAAATAGTGAAGTCAGAAGGAGCAACAAGTTATGGGGAAGAAATAAGTTTAGTTTGGAAATGCTGAAATTGAAATGCTATTGGGATGAGTCAGCTTTTTGAAGATGTCCTCTTTACCTTGCACAGTTTATGACACATAAACATTTAATAATTTTTTTTTGCTGAGGCAATTTGGGTTAAGTGATTTTCTCAGAGTCACACAACTAAGAAGTGTTAGGTGTCTGAGGCCAGATTTGAATTCAGGTCCTCCTGACTTCAGGACTGGTGCTCTATCCACTGTGCCTCATTTAATAAATTCTTATTGAATAATTGACTTGTGTAAGCTACCTGAAAGCAAAGACTTTCATTATGATCATTGTCACTCAGTATCTAGCACAATGATTGACGTATAGAAGGTGCCTAATAAATGCTTGTTGACTGATGACATCCAAGTAAAGAGGCCATTTAGACCATTGGGGCTGTGGGTCTAGCCCTCAAAAGAGATATCTGAACTTTGTGTACAGATTTGAGACTGTTCTTCAACAACAATAACAACAGTGATAACTAACATTTCTGTAGCATCTACTATGTGCCAGGAATTATGCTAAGTGCTTTATAAATATTATCTTATTTGAGACTCACAGTAGCTCTGGGAGCCATATGGTATTATCTCCATTTTATAGATTGAGAAAATGAGGCAAGTAGAGATTAAGAAATTTCCTCAAGATCACACAGCTAATAAATATCTGGGGCCACATTTGAACTCAGATCTTCCTTATTTCAATCCCAGTGTGTCTCTACTAGGTTAACTAGCTGCCTCTTTATAGAAAAGGTGGTGTAGAATTGTCATGAGGCAGAAAGCAAAGAGATGACTGATGGAAAGCCATTGAGGAGCAACCCTATTGAAGAGTGAGGAATGAAACAGGACAAGGAAACTGTAGCATCTCGGTTACCAAGGGAAGGGAGAAACTATCCAGAAACAGCTCTAGTATCATGCATATACTAATTGTATGACTAGTTCCATGTAAGTATATGACTAGCTGTTTGCAAAGAACTTTATGGCTATCCACCTCAGTTTCCCTGAAAGGGTTGGACGTCAGTCTCTGCTGCTCTAAATCTTTAATGCCATAAAGAATGGAAATAGGGTTGAGAAAAAGAAAAAGCTTGAAAAAATATTATGGAGACTAAAAAAGACTATTGGGTTTTTTTTAATATTTTTATTTTTTTAATTAAAGCTTTTTATTTGCAAAACATATGTATGGGTAATTGTTCAACATTAACCCTTACAAAGCTTTCTGTTACAATTTTTCCTCCCTAGTCCCCACCCTTCCCCTAGTTAGCAGGAAATCCACTACATGTTAATTATGTTAAAATACTTGACAAATCTAATATATGTATACGTATTTCCACAATTATTGTTGTGCAAGAAAAATCCTATCTACAAGAAAAAAATCAGAGAAAGGAAACACAATGCAATCAAACATCAATAGAGAGCATGAAAATGTTATGTTGTGGTCCACATTTCATATCCCTCTCTCTGGGTGTATATGGCTTTCTTCAGTGAACAATTGGAAGTGGTTTGAAACATTTCATTGTTGAAGAGAGCCATGTCCATCAGAATTGATCATCATATACCCTTGTTGTTGTCGTGTATAATGATCTCCTGGTTCTGCTCATTTCACTCAGCATCAGTTCATGCAAGTCTCTCCAGGCCTCTCTGAAATCCTCCTGCTGGTTGTTTCTTACAGAACAATAATATTCCATAACATTCATATACCATAATTTATTCAGCTACTCTCCAATTGATGGACATCCACTCAGTTTCCAGCTTCCAGCCACTACAAAAAAGGACTGCCACAAACATTCTTGCACATGTAGTGCCCTTTCAAAAAGGACTATTGTTGAGTGGTAGTGTGGACCCAACTGAGGTTCTATCATGTAAATTTGTAGGGGATGAAATGAACTTGATGTCCTGATTTTCTGCCCAGCAATACTGGTTGGGAAACAGAGAATCAGATGGGAAACAGGAATTTGGGGAATTTGCAGACTGGAAATAGCAGAAAATGGCATGGAAGGGGAAGAATCTACAGAAGGGTATCAGCAGCTGTGACTAATGAAACACTCTAGGAGTGGGCAATGGGATTAAAGGTTAGACATGAAGGTTTATGAAATCAGAATGCAGAAAAATTATCTAGAATAGGATAGGTCTTAAACCTGGGCCTGTAAAATTTTTAAAAATGTATTATTTTCATGACTATATTTCAATATAATTTGTTTCTTTCATAAACCTCTGCATTTCATTTTATTCTTTTAAAAACTTTCTAGTGGTATAGCCCCAAATCTGTTCTGAGAAGACATCCATAGGTTTCACAAGCATGCTAATGGATTTCATGAAACAGGTTAACAATTTCTTAAACTAGAAGAATAGGAATGAATAAGGATGAATTATAGGACCAGAGGTCATCATAAAGGGAAAATATAAATTGAGTATTTGGAGTAGAAAAACTTTAGAGTCAAAGGTTGTTCAGTTGTTTCCAACTTTTTGTGATTCCATGGGGATATAATGTCCATGGGCTTTTCTTGGCAAACATTGCAGTAGTTTGCCATTTCCTTTTCCAGTGAATTAAGGCAAATGGGGGTTAATTGGTTTCTTACCCAGGGTCATACAGCTAGTAAGTGTCCAGTCCTCATTAAACTCAAGTCTTTTTGATTCCATTCCCAATGTTCTCTCCACTGAGCCATCTAGCTATCTCCTTGGAATCCGAGGACCTAGATGCAAATCCTGTGTACCACTTGTCTGTACCTGTAGGACCTAGTATAGTGCCTTGCAGTTTTGGGAACTTAATTAATGCTTGCTTGCTTGCTAGATTAATTGACTGCTTTGAGAAAATGATTTCTTTTATTCCAATTTACATTACCTCTAAAAGAAAGAGGTTGGACTAGGGAAACTCTAAGGTCCCTCCCAATTCTAAATCACAATCTTATGATTTATAATTCCTTTCATAATTCTATAAAAAGTAGAAAGGAAGGTATGGTTAGAAGGAAAATGATAATTATATTTAGGAGGGGATGGAATTCAAAGAGATGGTGAGGAAGTCTGGGATGTAAGCACGCAGGTATGTGGCTGACGTGTAAAAATGTGGAGAATGGGAGAAAAAGGAGGGGGAAAGATATTAGACCTGTGGTTTCATTGGTGGTGAAAGTTCCTGATGTGAGACTTCCTTTTACTCAAGAAGACTGGTGTGAGAAAAAAAAATACTTAGAAAATTGCCAGAAGCAGAGATTATGTGATTTGCCCAGAGCCACAAAGCTTTCATTGTTGTTCAGTACTTTTTTTCAGTGGCGTCCACCTCTTCCTGACCCCATTTGCAGTTTTCTTGGCAGAGATTAGAGTGGTTTGCCATTTCCTTCTCCAGCTCATTTTCCAGAGGTGTTATGATATGGTAAAGTGACTTGTCCACAGTCACCTAGTTAGTAAATGTCTGAGACTAGATAAGAACGAAGAGTTTCCTGACTCCAGGCCTGGCAAGCTATCCATTGTACCACCTTAGTCTATGACAAAAGTGAGACTCAAATACCAATTCTCCCCAAAGTTCCCAACTGTTTACATCCTTGCTTTTCAGTAAATCTTTCTATGCTTCCTATTTCTGTAAAAGTAGAGAAATGTTATTGCTTACCTGTACATTCACATAAAAAATATAAAACTTTATTTGGCATATAACTTTTTTTTAGTATCATAAAGTTTTACATGTTTATCAGAATGCAATCAAATAAGTTCACGAGGCTCTTTCTGTCAGCTGCCAACTGTTTTATTCTCGGTATATTTTTTGAAAGAGATTATTCCCATATTACATTCAGTTCAGGTTTTTTTTATTGCTCTAGATTTGAGACCAACACCGAGAATCTTAAATCATGGAGTTTAAATTGTTATAAACAGAATGAAAGCCTTGTAAACCATTTCACTGTAAGAATGGGCGAAGTTCCTTCAAGCATTCTACAATGCTTTTATAAACACACACACAAATTAATTTCATTGTTTGGAAATCAATTCAGACTTTCTCTGGTCTGATCTGTAGAGATCAATTAGTTTGTCTTTCTATCATTTTTGCTGATTTTTTTTTCTTGCTCTATTTGGAAAAAGAGGTGGAAGTGAGTAGAGAGCTTTAGACTTGGGAGTCCAGAAGACGCTAGTTCAACTCCCAATATGTGACCCTACTTACTGTGCCTCAATTTCATTTTCTGTAAACATAAGGGAATTACACTCTATGACCTCAAAGTTCCTTCCAACTTCCATGTCACATACTCCTGTGAATTATTCACTTAAAATTTTTCAGATGTATTGTAAATGGTTTTCCTTTTCCCACCCCATCTCTATCTACTTCCTTTTCCTTTTTTTTTCTCCCAGTCCCAGAATTTTTTATTTGCACTGCTATAATTAGTATACTTCCATAGAATAATATAATTATATGCCAAATATTCCTTGTACCCTCTCCCCTATCAGTTTCTTATACCTCCTGAAGGTATTCATAGCCTAGGTTGAGAATCTTTGCTCTGAACTTGCCTTCTTACTCCCTTGCTGCTTATCCAGGTACTAAATGGAAGTTAAATCTGAGTTTGTATTTGAATTCATGTGTTCTTGATCTTGATCCAGTGCCCTATCTATTCCACTTAGTAGACTACAAATAAACTTAAGGGAAAAGGGGAACTGGGGAAAACATTCTTGCCAAGAGATAGCCTTTGAAGAAAGCCTTGAATCTAAGAGATGGAAGTGAGGAAGGAGAACACTTCAGGTTTTTCGAACAGCTCAGAGGTAAACCAGATTTAATTAAATCCAGAAGGTAAAAGGGATACTTAGTTGAAAAGTTTGAAGATACAGAGTAAGAGGTTCTTAACGTGGAGCAAGTTTTTGTGAATTTAAAAAAATAATTTTTTATAACTACATCTTAACATAATTAGTTCACTTTTTAAATGTATATATTTTGGTTTTGCATTTAAAAACATTATTCTTAGAATAGGTCCATGGGTTTCACTAATCTGCCATTGGGATCCACAACCAAGCAATGGGTAAGGACCCATGATATGGAAGGAGTTTGCTGAGAGCAGAATGGGCAGTTCAGAAGGAACTGTGTAATACACTAGAGTGAAGCTGGTGACTTTGCACGACTCTCCCTTACTTAAATCCAATTCACTTGCAAGTCAAGATATCCTCTTTCTGCTATCATTAGTCCTCGTGGAGAAGGAAGGACAAACAACCACAATGTAATGGAGTGCTAGACCATGAGAGAAGCAGATAGGAAGGAGCGGAGGAAGATGGACATACCTTTTGTACCTATGGCAGGGCTCAGAAAGACCAGGGTTGGGAGGAGGAGAGAGTTGTCAATACATGGCAAGGATAATGGTGCTTTTAAATTACATCAGCAGAGTCTAACCAGTGGAGAAATTAAGATGCTTCAACATGGAATTTGTTTCCATTTGTGTTTGAGAATCTGCCTTTGTAAAAGCTCCTTTCCAGATGTGCTGCTGTCCAGGCTTCCAGAGCCAGCTGCTGAAAGGAGCTAGTCTTTGGGGCTCAGGGAGAAGTCTGGCAGGAAGGCATTTCAATGGGGACTGACAACCTTTTAGCAAAGGTCTGCAAAACCAATTAGTGGTGGAGCTGTGAAATGCAAAAGGAGATTTTTAAACTGCCTAAGGAGAGGAAACTGGAAAAATCCTCAAATACCCCAAAGAGGACTCTCACTCAGTCACAAGCAGCTTGTCTGCTAATTACAAATGAGTCTTTTCTCTTCCTTAGAAAAAGTTGGCCCCCTCCGGATCTTAAGGAGGTTTTGTTAGCCTTGCTCTAATTACTTGAAAGCTATAAAACCACTCTCATTTGAAGAACTCTATAATTCAGACTTTTCTTTCTGCCCATTTTTACTTATTTCTTCTAATTAATCTGAACTTTTGTAACTCCAACCCCATACCCAAGGTGAGTGAGTGCCACTCAGTGGAGCAAGTGATCTGAATTTAAATTTAATGTGGATTTTGGGGACCAAGTACTTAAAACCCCCACAAGTGCCCTTTGAGGATTAGAGCCCAAAGAATGGATCTCTAATAGTTGAATTTGAGGTGGGGGAGAGGAGAGAGTGAGCTTTCTGGGAATTTAGTATAAGTGGAAAGAGGGAGATTCAGATCTAATGATGAACTTGGGAACATCGGTTATCCTCTTCCAGCCTCAGTTTCCTCAATTGTAAAATTCGGGGATTAGAGTAGGTGGCTTCTGACATCTCTTTGAGTTCTAAATGTAGACCCTGTGGAGATGCTGCTGGGTGGAAGAAGGCAGTGGCTCAGGGAAAGCTCCCCTCACCCTGGAATTCCCCGAATAAAGTGGGGAGGACATGGAGCCCTTCACCCCCCAATAAGAAGTCAGGTCTAAACTGCAAATTTCCCGAAAGAGACCACAGAAAAGCTGGCATTCACCCTAACTGATCCTTTCCACTCAATTCAACAAATGTGAAATGCCTACTGTGTGCAAGGCACGGAAACAAGATTGAATCTCAGGGCTGCTAAGTCTCTTTCTGCTCTAAAGCTTAGGATCATGGTGGGCTTCAGGGGGGCAGGGAGAAAACAAAGAAAAATGAAACGGGTCCCTGCTCTCCAAGTTCAGTGAGGAAGAGAAGAGAGAAATGGACAAAAATAACAGCAGGCCTAGGAAGTGATTCAGGCGCCGTCACTAAGTCTGTGCAGTAAGCCGCAGGACAGAATTAAGGCTAGAAGCCTCCTAGCTGCCTGCCTACCCAGCTGAGGTCACTTAAAGCTGGGCCCTTTTCAAGGTCGTGTAAGGAGACAATATGTGTGTAGTGTATGTGAGTCCGTGCATGAGAGAATAAGTGTGTGCTTATGTTGTATATATTGCATGTAACTTCTGTATGGTGTGTATGTGAATTGTGTTGTGTGTATTGAGTATTGTGTATGCCTTGTGTTGTATATATGTATGCATGTGTACATGTAGGTTTGTGCATAAGTGTACGTGTGTTCGTTGTGTATGTGCATGCGATTGTGTACATGTGTATTTGTAAGTATAATTGTGCATGCTGTGTTTGTATTAGGTATGTATGTGTGTGAATGTACACATAAGTGTTGTGTATATTATGTGTATATGTGTACGTTTTGTGTGTATGCATATTGTGTTGTGTGTATGTGTTGTATTATGTGTATGAATATATGTATGTTGTGTATGAATATGCATTGTTGTGTGTATGTGAATGTGTACTCTATTGGATGTATGTGTTTATTGTATTGTGTGTATATAATGTGTGTGTTCTATACTGCATCATTGTGTGTTTGGGTATTGTATTGTGTGTATGTGTATGTGTGTATATAATATTGTGTTTATGTCTGTTGTGTTTCATACATGTGAATGTGTACTGTATTGTGTGTGTATGTGTATACTTATTGTGTGTATGTGTATAGTATATTATATATGTATATAATAATGTGTTGTATTGTGTGTGTGAATGTGTACTATATTGTGTGTATCTTTTTGTGTTATACTATTTGTATGTGAGTGAACTACATTGCATGTATACTATATTGTGTGTATTGTATATGAATGTATACTATATTGTGTGTATGTATCTTAGATTGTGTGTATAAATAATGTGTTGTATGTGAATGTGTTCTGTATTGTGTGTATCATATTGTGTGTTTGTGGTGTGTTGTATGTAGGTGAATATATATTATATTGTGTATCATATTGTTTGTGTGTTGTGTGTATGTGAATGTATGTCTATGTGTATATTGTATTATGTGTATATTTAATGTGTTATATTATGTGTATGTTAATGTGTACTATATTGTGGGTTTATTATGTGTATATGTGTTGTATTGTGTATATGTGAATATATACTATATTATGTGTATGTGCTTATTTTATTGTGTATGTGTAGTGTGTATGGGAATGTGTTCTATATTATATCATTGTGTGTTTGTGTGTTGTGTATGTGTATATATCGGTTGTATTTTATACATGTATAGATAATGTGTG
>JAJPUD010016881.1:13826-32813 GCA_023553655.1 Myrmecobius fasciatus
TATATGTCAGTTGTATTTTATACATGTATAGATAATGTGTGTGCTGTATTGTATGTATGTGAATGTGCACTATCATATTGTGTGTATGTGGGGGCAAAGGAGACAAGTGAAGGGGATGGTGTCGAAGAAGGGAAGGCAACTTCAGCTCTGGCTTCTTGATCCATTTCTTTTCCTTTTCTCATTTTCTTTCCCTTGCCAACCAGGTTACCCAAACCCCTCCTGCTACCCCTTTCAGGAATATAGGTCCCTCACAAGGAGCAGCTCTGTGGCTCATTGGGTGTCGCTTCTGAACTTAAGAGTTAGGAAGATCTGAATTCAGTTATTGACTAGCTACATCATTCCCTGAGCAAGTTATTTGACTTCTTTGACTTCAGTTTCTCATTTGTAAAGTGAGGGTTGTAGGGATTAAAAGAGAAAATTTTTTGTTTACTTAATACTTTTATTTTTCCCCAGATATATGTAAAAACGATTTTTAACATTTGTTTTTAAAACTTTGAGTTCCAGATTCTTTCTTTTCCTCCTCATTTCCTTCCCTTCACTGAAACTACAAGCAGTTTAATATAGATTATACATATGTAATTATGCAATACACTTCCATAACAGTCACGTTGTAAAAAAAAAGACCCCTCCCTCCAAAAAACCCTCAAGAAAAATAAAGTTTAAAAAAGTCTGTCTCAATCTGTAGTCAAAAACCATCAGTTCTTTCACTGAGTATGGAGAGAACTTTTCATCGTTAAATCCTTCAGAGTTATCTTGGATTATTGTATTGTAGTGAATAGTTATATCATTCATTTTGTACACTGTACATTTCCCTTTGCATGAACTCATTGAAGTCTTTCCAGATTTTCTTGGTAGCATCCTGTTCATAATTTCTTATAGCATAATAGTATTCCATAATAATTACATACTACAATTTATTTAGCCATTTTCCAGTTTATTCAGCCATTCCCCAATTAATAGGTATCCCCTAATTTCCAAATCTTTGTCCTCAGAAAAGAGCTGCTATGAGTATTTTTGTACATATAGGTTCTTTTACTTTTTAAAAAATCTCTTTTGGGACACAGATGTAGAAGTGGTATTGCTGGGTCAAAGGATATGCATGGTTTTATAGCCCTTTGGGTATAGTTTCAAATTGCTCTACATAATAGTTGAATCAATTCAAAACTCCACCAACAGCATATTCATGTCTCATTTTTCCCATATCCCATCCAGTTTTCATTTGCATATCTCCAGTCAATAGTGAGTTAGATATATATTTTTTCCATATGGTTACAGATATCTATGATTACTTTATCTGAAAACTTAACTTTTGATCATTTATCAGTTGGGAAATGGCTATTTTTATAATTTTGACTCAGTTCTCTATATGTTTGATAAATGAGGCCTTTATCAGAGAAAGTTTTTTCAAATTTTTTCTCACAATTACTCTTGCTAATATATTTCTCCCTTTTATTCTATTCTCTCTCCCCTTTAACCTTGTCCCTCCTCAAAAATATTTTGCTTCAGACTATATCCCCTTCCCCAATCTACTCTCCTTTCTATCACCCCACCCCACCCCCTTAGTCCCTTTCCCTTCCCCCTAATCCTGTAGGGTAAGGTAGATTTCTATACACAATTGAGTGTGTTTGTTATTTCCTCTTTGAGGCAGTTCTCATGAGAGTAAAATTCATGACCATCCCCTTTCCCCCTTTATCTGCCTCCTCTTCTCCTTTACTATAAAGTTTTTCTTGTTTCTTTTTTATGTGTGATAATTTACCCCATTCTACCTCTCTCTTTCTCAGTGCATTCTTCTCTTACCCCTTAATTTTGTTTTTTGTTATCATCCCTCCACATTCAACTAAAACCTGTGCCCTTTGTCTATAAATATATATTCCTTCTAACTGCCTTAATAAGGAGAAAGTTCTTATGAACTTTCTTATAAGTATCATCTTCCCATGTAGGAATGTAAACAGTTTAACCTTAAGTTTCTTATGATTTCCCTTTCCTGTTTACCTTTTTATGCTTCTCTAGAGTCTTGTATTTAAAAGTCAGATTTTCTATTGAGCTCCAAACTTTTCATCAAAAATGCTTCTTTATTTCATTGAACATCCATTTTTCCCCCTGAAAGATTATAGTCAGTTTTAATAGGTAAGTGATTCTTGTTTGTAATTCTATCTCCTTTGTCCTCCATAATATCAAATTCTAAGCCTTCCCATCTTTTAATGTAGAAGCTGCTAAATCTTTGGTTTTCCTGAATTGTTTCTTTCTGGCTTCCTGCAATATTTTCTCCTTGATTTGAAAGGTCTGGAATTTAGCTATAATATTCCTGGAACTTTACATTGTTGGAAATCTTTTGGGAAATGAAGGGTAGAATATTTCAATTTCTATTTTACCCTCTTGTTCTGGAACATCAGGACAGTTTTCCTCTACAGTTTCTTGAAAGAGGCTGTCTAGGCTCTTTTTTTTATTTTTATTTTTATTTTTTTTTTGATCATGGCTTTCAGGTAGTCTAATAAATTTTATTTTATTTATTTATTTATTTGTTTTTGCTGAGGCAATTGGGTTTAAGTGACTTGCCCAGGATCACACAGCTAGGAAGTGTTAAGTGTCTGAGACCAGATTTGAACTCAGATCCTCCTGACTTCAGGGCTGGTGCTCTATCCACTGCACCACCTAGCTGCCCCAGTCTAATAAATTTTAAATGATCTCTCTTGGATTTATTTATTGTTTTTCCAGTGACATATTTCACAATGTCTTCTATTTTTTTTATTCTTTTGGTTTTATTTGTTTCTTGATTTCTCATAAAGTCATTAGCTTCCATTTGCTTAGTTCTAATTTTTAAGGAATTCACTGAATTCCTTCACTGAATTTTTGTACTTCCTTTTCCATTTGTCTAATTCTATTTTTAAAGGAATTGTTTTCTTCAGGAAATTTTTTTCCCCAATTTGGACAAATCTGCTTTTTAAGGCATTCTTCATCTCATTGGCTTTTTGTACTTCCTTTACCATTTAGTCTAGTCCATTTTTAAAAAGTGTTATTTTCTTTAGCATTTTTTGTATGTGTTTCCTTTACCAAAATGTTGACTTATTTCATGATTTTCTTGCATCTCTCATTCCTGTTCCCATTTTCTTCTACCTCTCTTCCTTGAATTTCAAAATCTTTTTTGAACTCTTCCATAGCTTGAGATCAATTCATATTTTGAGGGGGAGGCTTTGGATGTAGAAGCTTTGCCTTTATCTTCTCAGTGTGTGTTTTGATCTTCCTTATTACTAAAGTAACTTTCTGTAGTCAGAATCTTTTTCTGTTGTTTGCTCATTTCTTCAGCTTAAGTCATAAACTTAACTTTTAACTCTATTACAATAGAGCTCTGTTTCCAGGATGGAGGGTACACTTTCCCAAAGTTCATGGATTTTGTGTAGCTGTTTTCAGAGATACTTATAAAGACCTGCAAGTTTCAGTTTTTCTAAGGTAGTATAATCTAAGGAGAGGGGTGTTTACCACTCTCCCGGTCTGTTCTTTGGTCTGTAAGTGAATACAAGCACTCTTTTCTGCCCTGCTCCACTGTGGCCACTCACTCTGGTGTGTGAGTACTCCTGCCCTTCCTTGTCCTGGGATTGCCATCTAGGACTACGACATGGATTTGAGTATGGGCAATAGAGTCCTGCCTCAGTGCCAGCCCCTGCAGTCTCTCTCTGACCAGTTGTTTGACCCCATTACTATCTGTGGACTGAGAACTCTGGAAGCTGCCACTGCTACTGCTGCTGAATCAGTGGCTCCCAAGGCTCCCTCCGAGGGGCTGGAGCTGAGATTGTGTTGGCTTGGCTTGCCAGGAGAGAATATTTGCAAAGCATTTAAACGCTACATAAATGTTAGCTATTGTGGGATGGGAAAGGAGGGGGGACTGAGCTAGATTCCCCAGCTTCCCTTTCCCACAGCTGACCCTCCCAGAGCAGAGCTGAAAGTTATTTTTGATACAAAAGCTGGAAAGGGCAGGTTGGTTGGTGGGATTCTAAAGCATCATTGGCCAGTAAGTTTAAATAGTAATTGGAGAGGATGAGGTATCTTACAGGGACTGACATTCCCTGTTAAAAGAGTTGGAAGAGGTCTTAGAAGCAGTCTAGTGTGACTTCCTGACTGCTTGTGACCTTGGGTCATTATGAGTCTCAGTTTTCATCGGTTGGTACAGCAAAGCGGCTGGACTTTAATTGAGTTCAAATCTCATTTCAGACACTAACTAGATGTGTGACCCTGGGCAATGACTCTCTGTTCATCAGTTCTCTCATCTATAAAATGGGGATAATAAGAGCACCTACCTTCCAGGATTGTTGTGAGGATCAAGTAAGATTATTCTTGTACGTTCTTAAACACAGTGCCTAGCACATAGTAGGCACTTAATTAATGCCTTGTTCCCTTCTCCTTCTCCCTTAGAAGACCTTTAAGGTCTCTCCTGGCTGTAAATCTATCTGACACCCAAAGATAACAAATGGCAGGCACCCACTCATGAACACACATACACAGAGGAGTAAGCTATAGCCTGTGGAGCCCCACTCCCAGGTCTAGGCTCTCTCCACCAACCTGGATCCTTCCAATGCTTTTGACTTGCTAGTGTGTCAGATGCTCAGGACAAGAATGATCAGCTTGTCCTCATCAGCTAACTTAACAAGGCCTGCGTGTGTAAGCTCTCTGTCAATTATCCTTCATTAGCATTAAGTATTAAAACGCCCAGATAAGTTCCTGGCCATCCCAGGGGTCCCCAAGGCACCGAGCTTGGCTGGGGAGGAAGGACAGCCTCATTTCTCCTCCTGCATCATCTTGTCCAAGATGAGCTTATAAGTCCAAACCCTTCTCAGCCTGACGGGTCTTGTCAAGGCCAGGAAACAGGCCTGAGTGCCTGCCAGGGAGGCTCAGGAATATTTCATGAAGTTAGACCCTCCGGCTGGAAGTAATGCCCCAATTAAACACTTGTTCTGATAAACAACCGGGGATCCAAGTGAAGCTGAGCCAAGATGGTCCATTAGTCATCTCCCACATCTGTCAGGATGAATTTATTCCAGCCATTGTCCCTTTGCCTCCCCTCCAGGGAGTACCTAGGGGTTCAGCTTCCTGAGCATGAAGGTCCCTCCCAGTTCTAAGTCCCAAGATCTCCATGCTGTGCTTAGATAACAATCTGGGATGGAGCTAGACAATAAGAGCTGGCATTTATATACCACTTTAAAGTTTGTAAAATACTTATAAATATTATTTCATTTGATACTGAGAGGTAGACGTTATTATCACCTCCATTTTATAGCTAAAGAAACAGGCAGACAGCTGTAAAATGACGTGGCCAGGGTTACATAACTAATAAATTTCAGAGGCCACATTTGAATTCAGGTCTTTCCAACCACAAATCACACATTCTATAACTACATTGATTTAGCTGCTGAAATTAATGATACCATGACCTCTCCTGGGCTGTCTTCCAAATGGATGATAATAATAACAGGTAACATATAGGGTGCTAAAGGCTTGACAATCATTATCTCTGATACTCACAATAATTCTGTTTTCCCGACTGCAGCCCTTGTAGTTCCCACTGAATTCTACAATTCTTTCTTCCATTTACCCTCAAGACTCCTCAAATTTTTACCACTTTACTTTCCAGATTAAATGGGAGGAAATACCCACCTAAAATAGAAAAGGAGGATAGAATCTGAATTACAAATTATAGGGTCCTTTAAAAGTGAGGTATTAGAATTAAAAATCACTCAGGGGACCTATTTTAATGAAAGGAAAAGAATAGTGTATAATTACCATATCAATGGTAAATTAAGGCCCACTTTCTAAATACTTGAGGTTTTTCTACTGTTACTTCTCTATAGTTTTGATCTTTTGAGACTTTCCTGATTTCATTTGTTCTCTTGACTTGTGGCTCCCTTTTGGGGTTTTCTTGGCAAAGATACCAAAGTAGTTTGCTATTTCTTTCTCCAGCTCATTTTACAGATGAACAAACTGAGGCAAACAGGGTGAAGTGACTTGCCCAGGCTCACCCAGCTAGTGAGTGTTTGAGTCTGGATTTGAATTTATGAAGATGAGTCTTCTAATTCTCTATCCCTGGTGCCTCTTAGCTGCCCCTTTGGATTAGATATTCCAAGGCAAATCTGGCAGCCTCTCCACCTTGGGCTGTAACTAAAAAATTAATTGCCTGGTAACCTCACTGTTGGGCTAATCCTCTGGTTTTCCTACATCATTAGGTAAGTCATTTTACTTACCTGGCCTCAATTTACTCATCTGTAAAATGAGGGAGTTGGACTATATGGTCCCTGATGTTCTAGTTCTAGAGCTATGTTCCTATCATCTAGTTATTCTTCCTATTACCTGAGTAAAGGTAGACACTCCCTACTTCTGATTATTGCTTAGCATCCTTCAACCACCTAGTAAATAGGAGTAGGGAGAGGAGAGATGTTCAGTTTATGCCCAAGTATTCTCATGTGAGACAAGGCTCATCTGATCCAATCTATTAATCATTTGACAAACATTCATCAGATGTTAAGCACTGGAGAGCCAAATAAAGACAAAAGTATTGTCCTTCCTTTCTAGGAATTCACATTCTGAAGAGGGAGAAGGGATGACATTTTTGCCTTTATTTAATTGCTTAATACAACAAATAGTGAGTGATTGACTGATTTGAATAGATGGGGACCACCCCATGTGTGAGAGTACCTGGACTCCAGCTGAGAAAAACATCATATAAAGAACTGGGCACTTCCAAGTATCATTATACATACATATGTACACAGGTATATATGTATATATGTTTATGTAGATATATATGTGCACATGTGTATGTATGTTGAATAAATGTTCATAGGGACTATTTGTGTCCCACCTGTGGCAGAGCATTCTGAGTTTGCATTATCTGATCAGCCACAGTTCCACACACTGTAACTCAACTCTAACATAGTGATATCATTTTGGTCCTCTGAGTTCATAGAACAGCAACCAGCCAACCATATACATATATACACACAATAGAAAGAAAGTAATCTCAGAAGGTAGGTAGGTAAGCAGAAGTGTAGGGGAGGGGAGACCTTGCAGAAGACAGGACTTTGAGGTGAGACATGAAGGAATCCAAGAAAGCTAAGAGGAAAACATGAACAAGGAGACAATTCCAGGCAAAAGGGAGAGAGAGAGAAGGCAAGGAATGTCAGGAAGGTTAATGTAACTGGATCATAGAATACACTTGGAGAAGAATAAAATGTAAAAAGATTGTTGATTTGTTAATTTGTTGTGTCCAATTCTGTGACCCTATCTGGGTTTGTTTGTTTGTTTGTTTGTTTTTTTTTTTGGCGGAAATATTGGAGTGGTTTGCCACTTCTTTCTCTTACAGATGAGGAACTAAGGGAAACAAGGTTAACCAACTTTCCCAGGTTCACACAGTTAGTAAGTATCTGAAGTTAGATCTGAACTCAGGAACAGAAGTCTTTCTGATTTCCAGCTTAGTGCTTTATCCCCTGTACTGTCCAGCTGCTTCAGGTTCTCCATTATCCTATAATCTTAAAACATTTGATGAGCCTCAGATTCCCCCTTTGTATTGGAAAGTTGTCCCAAGTGTTCTCTCCAGTTCTAGATGGATGCTTCTATGGAAGATCCCCTCTGTTATCTAGAATAGTGTAATAACTGCCAAACTGGAAGCCTCTGCAACTTGGCAGCCCCTGCGAGAACCTGGACTCTGATAGCCTAGGAGGGGTCACCTCCACAGCACAATAGCCATGGGAGGAAGACTTTAATGGAGAAAATAATTCACCCTTGAATTCTCAGCCACACATTTAGTTTGCTCAGGAATCCTTTCCGTGGGGAGAATGTCATGGCTAACTTCAGCACCAGCCTTGCCCAAAATTAATGCAAACTCCCAGCTAGTAAAATCATAATTAATGAACTTTTGCCACATGGTCTTTTGGGGCTTCTATATAACAATAGTGAGGAGGGTGATAACTGAGATTTATATTATTAATATTTTACTTTGCAACTCTTCTTCATAGACAATGAGGAGGGATGAGACCCTTAGTTCCAGATAGCAGTGAGTCAGCTCTCCAGAAGAAACATTTGAGAGGCTGTGTTTGTATAGTGGATAGAACTGGTCTAGATACTAGGAAGTATGTTCAGGTGTGGACCATATTGTCCACAGGGTTTTCTTGGCAAAAATAATGAAGTATAGGGGCAGCTAGAGGATGCAGTAGATAGAGCACTGGCCCTGGAGTCAGAGGACCTGAGTTCAAATCCAGCCTCAGACACTTAACGAGTGTGTCTTTTGACACATAGTAGGAGTATGACCTTGGGCAACAGAAAGAATATTTACTTCTCAGTTGGCAGTGGATAGAGCACTCAAGGTCTGAAGTCAGGAAGATCTGAATTCAGATACTTCCTAACAGTGTGATTCTGGGCAAGTCACTTTACCTTGTTTACTTCCATCTTCTTATCTGTAAAATGAATTGGAAAAGGAAATGCCAAACCACTTCAGTATCTTTGCCAAGAAAATCTCAAATGGGGTTATAAAAAGTTAGACAAGATTGAAATGACTCAACAAAAAATATCTAAGTTCCTTTAGTAGACAACTCTTAAGACTAGAAGATGCTGACCTGTGTAGGTAAGGGGACCTTCCTCCTCTGGGAGTTCCCTCTGGGAGTTCCCTCTGTAAATAGGTCTTGTTTTTAGTGTAATTCTTTTAAATTAATTAATTTTCACAAGCATATATTATTATCTGTCCTCACTGTCCCTCCCCCATTAAACAATTAAAAAGAAATTAAATGCTCATACCAAATATTTTAGTCCAGCAAACCAAATTCCCACATTGGCCATGCCCAAGAACATATATAAGTCTGCTTTCAGTTTAAGTCCATGATCTCTCTGTCAGGTGAGTGTTTTTGGCTTCTTGACTCAAGATTTCTCATTGCATGATCAAAATTCTAAAGACTTTCTAAGTTGTTTTTGTCTAGAATGTCATTACACAAATTGCTCTCCCATTTCTGCTTACTTCACTCTGCATCACATTATTCCTATTGTTTTTTAAGAGATTTATATGTCCTAATCATCTTGCCTTTACAACCCACTCTTCCTACATACTTTTTCTTCCTTTGACTTTCAGGACACTGCCCTCTACTGACTCTTCATCACTCTCTTGCAGGATCATCAAACATCTTGTACCTATTAAACATGGCAGACCCCATGGCTCCATCCTGGTCCTCCAATCTTCACCTTCTCACCAGTCTGCTTTCTGCAGATGACTCCCAAATCTATATATCCGGCCCCAGTCTCTTGAGCATTAGTCCCTCCATCTGGATATCCCATTAATCACTTTAACTCAATGGAAGTCATTATCTTTTCCCCTAAACCTGCCTTTCTTTCAGACTTCACTGTTTCAATGACTATCCTTTGACTATTCTTTCAATCACTGAATTTACAATTTTCAAATCATCTTTGATTGTAACCACTCCCTTCCCTGCCCTTCCCCTTCCTATCAGTTGCCATATCCTGAATCTGCTAAATTTGTTCCTTTCTCTCTTTCAGTCTTTCATCTTCTCTCATTTGTAGTACTTACTATTAGCCTCCTAATTGCCCTTTCAGCATGCTTCCACTCTTTCCCTCAGACAATCTGTCTACCATAGAATCCCCAAAATAATATTCCTAAAATACACATCCAACTATGTCACTCCCAAATCTTCTGTGACTCCCATTTGCCTTCAATATAATAATAATAGCAAAGATTATATAGCATTTAGCAAGTGCTTTATAATTGTCATCTCATAACTCTGGGAAGTGAAGTAGGTGCTATTATTAGCCTCATTTTGCAAATGAGGAAAGAGATTGATTGAATTTTCCAGGGTCACATAGCTAGTTAGTGTCTGTGGCTGGATTTGATCTCAGGATCTTGTCTCTGGGTCCAGCTCTATCTCCTGTGCCATCTCAGCTGCCTGATAAAATACAGATTCTTCAGTCTGGCATATAAAGCTCTTCACAATCTGCTTCCCTTCTGCATTTCTAGACTTTTCTTATATTCCTGCTCTTTGTGAACTTTACATACAGATCACTTGTTCTTTGAAAGAATAAAGGTTCTGCCCTTTACACAGACTGCTCTCCTTTCCTCGCCCGTTCTCCCATACCTGGCATCCTCTCCCTAATCATTTCTGCCTCAAAGAGCCCCTAGCTACCTTCAGATGCCACCTCCTATTTTTGGGATGCCCATTTGTTAGCATTCTCTCTATGCTCAATTATCTTTATTTACTTATCAGCTGTATTCTCGGGTTGAATGTAAGGACTGAGAAAATGCCATCTGATCGGCCAGTTAAAATAGCTAGTTACCTTGGAGAAAGCATCCATGTATATAGATGACCTTGTAGGGAAGAGGGAGCCTTCAGCCATGGCATGGGGGGGGGATTGGAGCATATTCTAGGCTGAGAGGAACGTTGTTGCCTTTTTCTTTGAGTTAGATGATGCATTTTTGTCTGTCCTATTGCTGTGTGCATGACCCTCCTCAGACTGAGGATGCTGGTAGTGCTATCTCAAGGCAGTGACTGTGGCAATGCTAATCAGATTGGGAACACTTAAAGGCTGAGTCTTTGCTGATACCCTCTCCACTCCTCAAGATTTCCCTAAAGTCTGCAATAGTGTGTTCCTCCTCCCCTCCCCCCAAGATTGAGACTCCCTTAAGGCAGAGAATTTGCTGCCCTCGCCAGAGACTACTTCAGGATAGAGAATTTGCTGCCCCTATCCAGCCTGAGACTCCAAAAGGGCAGAGAATTTTTTCCTCCTGCTCCTACCCCCCAGTCCCAAGGAGATGTGAAGGCTTCCTGAGGGCAGGAACAGAAATTCCCCCATCATACTGGGAGACAGGAGAACTGTTTCTTTACCAATTTATCTCCCACTGAACTCAGCACAAAGCTTTGCCTACAGCAATTACTCAGGACACTTTGTGGAAGAGAGCGAGGTAGACACTGACCTAATGTGTCTCAAAGGAAGCATGACAGGCAGTAATGGGGGCTGGCCAGCTCGTTCCCCTCTGAGCAGTGATTAAGTCGTTAGTGGGTGTGATTAAGAAGCTGTAAGCAGGGATATGGAAAAAGCTTGTCTCAAAGACCTGTTGGCACCAAACTACTTCTTAACAAATGCCAAGTGTGATGGTTAGGAGCAAAAGAAAGGGAGACAAGAGTCTGAAAAATCTCTCTGCCTTCCTCCTCTCCCCCCGGGGTCCTCTACCTTAAACAAACCCAGCTAGCTTACTCCTCTGAACTTCCCCTCTGTATCTCTCATCTCCAGGTCTTCTTATCTCAAGGGTTATATGCCCCTCGGCTCCTCTCTCTCCCCCACTTCATTTCTCCTTAAAATATCTTGCACTTCTCTTTCTCCTTCCAATTCCTCCATCAGCCCTGCCCATACATACGTCACCCTTGCAGCCATTGACCCCATCCCTTCTTCGGCAATAGGCAGCATCCACAGAGTTGTACCCACCCTTGATAATGGTGGGGTGTTTTTGAAGACCAAAGTCAAGGGCATCTATATTGGGAAGGGGGTCAGAGAAAGTCTGAGGATACTATTGGGGTAGTTGTTAGAGGAAGAAGGCTCAGTTTTAACTTAAGGGAGATGAGGGGATTGAAAAAATTGAGCTGGGAATGGGAGGATTTTTCATTAGTGACGACACTTTTGACCCTATTTCTGGGAATCTGAAGAGAAGGGAGAAGGGAAGAAAGGAATACACTAACTAGCCTTTGCCTGGAGATGGGAGGCGGGGAGTAGATAAGGCACCTATTTGCCTTTACCTAATTATTTATGCTGGCTTAAGTAGGAGAGGAGAGAAGAAGCTAGGATTTGTGTTCTTTCTGGTAGCTAATGACATCTTTCTGTCCCTGTTTTCCCATCTCTCCATCTCTGCTTATTTCTCCATTCTCTCCCAATCATCCTTTCTTTCATAATCTTCTCCTGTATCACCAAATTTCCATTTATCCCATATCTTCAATCTCCCATCCTTTTCTCACCTCCTATCTTCATGTCTCTTATCCTATCTCTCTAACTTCCTGTTTCCCAATATCTCCATCCTCCTCCTATCTTCCTCTCTCCCATATTTCCACCTCTCCCAATCTGTCTCCCCTTCCCATATTCCCTCTCCTCAATTCCTTGTGTTTCTCCTATATTTCTCTCTACTCTTCTCCCTGTGCCATTCCTCCTCCCCATGTCTCCCTCTCCTCCACATTACTCTATCTCCTCTCATCCTCTCATCTCCCTCCTTTCCCATATTTCCATCTTGTCCATCTCCTGGATATCCCCTCCCCTCTCAGTGTCCCAGGGATATGTGTATCGATTCTGCACAACTGAGGGCACGTGGCTACATGATGACAACTCCAGCTTACCCTGGAGGGACCTGTCAGAGTGTGAGAACAAGTCAGGGAACAAGGTAAGCTGGGCTATGAACAAACCAGGGAAGAAAGGGACAAGTGGATGATAACCGGGGATGGGAACAGAGTGATCCACTTACATATGAGAAGGAAGCAGGACAAGATACCAGTCCAGAATGGAAGACTCTGGGAAGACATGGACTCACCTGGCTCATCATGCACCCCCTACTTCCAGGTTTTGTGCATAGAATGCATTCTGGGTCACTGAGGTGAGGGAAAGAAGGCACCTTCCTATCCTGCTCTAGCAGGAGATTCTCCAGGTACTCTTCCCCCTACTCTGGGGACCATTTGTACAGCGTCCCCAGGAGCCTGTAGATAGCTGTTTTCCTCTGCCTCTCTCCTGCCTTAAACCAGAAGCTCATTCTTGTGTTCAAAGGGAGTAAGTGAGTAATGGGGCCAAGGTTGGGGATGATTTCCAGACCCAAATAGACTCTGTGGACCAGATGTGTCACCACTGGGGAGACCACTATCCTGCTGGTCCCCCTGAATGGGGGAAGAGGACAGGATTGGAAGTAACAGTCCTGTCTGTGTCCCTCTCCCTCCCCAAACCCACACCCACACAGAGCCACCCTGAGGAGCAGCTTCTATCTTTCACCATCATCTACACTGTGGGCTATGCACTCTCCTTCTCGGCTTTGCTCATCGCCACAGCCATCCTTCTTCGATTCAGGTAACTCCTGGGAACTGGGCAGGAAAAGTGTTTGAAGCCAGCATAGGCTAGAGTGGGGATAGGAGCTTCTCTGCAGCAGCAGCCTAGCCCCATGGGACTGTTATAACAAGATGCATGATAGATTTTGAGTCAGAAGACCTAAACTGGAATCCCTTTCTGGGCTTCAGGTCACACCATCTGTGATTTTGACTCTTGTAATTCTCCAATTCTAAGGAATGCCTCTGGGAAGGTCCATCTTCTCTTCACTGCACTAAAATAAAATCACTGAGCATTTACTGTGTTGATTATGCTAGAAAGGAGGCATCTAGGTGGTTCAGTAGATAGATTTCTGGGCTTGGAGACAGAAAGGCTTGAGTTCAAATTCAGCCTCAGATACTTCCTAGCTGTATGAGCTTGGGCAAGTCACTTCACCTTGTTTGCCTCAGTTTCCTCATCTGTAAAATGAGCTAGAGAAGGAAATAGCAAACTACTGCAATATCTTTGTAAAGAAAACCCCAAATGAGGTCATGAAAAGAAGGATGGGACTGAAAATGACTGAACAACAAAAAGAACATTATGCTGGGAATCTCATGTTAGGCTTCAAATAAGCAGATTTATCCCAACTCTCCCAGTCCTGTTTTTTTGTTTATTTGATTGTTTGTTTTGTTTTGTTTTTAAGATTTCTATAATCTCTTAAAAATAACAAAGGTCATTAAAATTAAGTCCAGATTTAAGGAAGCCTAAGTTTTTTCTTTTGGCTTTATTACCAATTAGCTTTGTAAAGTTCCTTTGTCTGGGTTTCTTTTGTAAAATGAGGGGTATTAGAATAGCTGATCTTCCCAGTTCCACCCTTAGGTGTTTGATGATTCACTGAGATGACCTTCCTGGTATTTATTAGCTCCCACTAGAAAGTCTTTCCTAGGGTCAAGCCTTAATTCTTCCAGCTACCAATCTAATCTGTTGCCTGTGGATAGAAACTAGTCTTTGAAAGCTGGCCAGGATCTGTTTAGGGAGGGGGAAGAGAGGAAACCTCTCTGAGGGGGGAGAATAGCAGAGCTGGACAATGTAGACAGGAATAAGCATGGCACATATGTGAAAGGGTAGCAGAAGAAGGGAGAATAAGGATACTTTATTCATTGGTCTTCTATTATTTTTTTTAAAGCTCTGAATGCCAGGTGGAAGGGTTTGGAATTGACCTTTAGGCCCTGGAGAACAATGGGAGGTTTTAAGGGGCCTAAGACATAAAGGTTGTTCTGGGATCAAGACAGATAATTGTAAAGGGCTTACCACAGTGCCTGTCAGGCAGCGGATATTACATGGCTATAGACAGACAGATAAACAGGTGTTCTGTAAGTGTGACTGTATGGTCGATACATGACTGTATACAGGGGAGCTCTGACAGCTGATGCTGACCTGCCCTGACATAAAAATGGGAGCGGGGGTGAGCTGAGGTAAAACCAGCACACAGGTGCTGGACAATAGGGGCTGGGGGGGGCTGTGCTTTGTCCACAGACACCTGCATTGTACCAGGAACTACATCCACTTGAATCTGTTCATGTCCTTCATTCTCCGAGCTTTGTCCGTCTTCATCAGAGATGCTGTGATGAGGTGGATGTATGGCACAGCTACCCGGCGCTACCAATGGGATGGTCTCCTCTCTTACCAGGTCTGTGGGTAGGGGTGTGGATATGAGGGGTGAGGGTGGAGGTTCTGAAGTACGAGTGGAGGAGAGGGAGAGGAGAGAGCTAGGGCAAGAGGAGGAGGAGGAAGGGAATAAACATTTATTAAGTACCTACTATGTGCCAGGCACTATAATTTATAAATATTATCCCACATAATCCCCACCACAACCTAGGATGTAGGTACTACTATGACCCAATGTACAATGAAGGAAATGAAGATTAAGTGACTTGCCTAGGGTCACTTGGCTAGGAAATATCTGAAGCTGGATTCTAATTCCGATCTTCCTGACTCTAGGCTCAAGGATAGATGGACAAGTAATAATAATAGTTGTTGTTTTTTTAATTGTGTCCAACTCTATGACACAGAGTTAGGTTTTTCTTGACAAAGATACTGGAGTAGTTTGCCATTTCCTTCTCCAGTTCATTTTACAGATGAGGAAACTGAGGCAAACAGGGTTAAATGATTTGTCCAGGGTCACAGTGCCTGAGATCATATTTGAACTCAGGTCCTCCTGACTCCAGGACAGAGCTCCAGCTTTGCCACCTACCTGCCTTGATCATAGTGGTAGTGTGTGGGACAGTATTGACTACAAAAATAATCAGATTTTCTCAGAGTAAGAAAAAGTAAAAAGGGGTTTATTACGATCTCATGGAGAAAGGGCATCTCCCATCTGACAAGGTGTTTGTCAGTAAAAAGGAGTGCCAATTAAACTGCAAAACACAAGATTAAATACCCTGAAGGCAGAAGCCTCCATCCCTACCTGGCCTTTTCTTGTTTGGGGGAGTCCAGGTTTACATTCTAATGGAGGAAATCTAACCCAGAAATAAAAGAATATAAGTCAATAATAATAAGCTCTTAATTTAAATTTCCCTGGAGAACTGCAATATAAGCAGATAACTGAGAATAAAAAAATTCAAAGCCATCATCATCTTTAAAAGAAATACATAGATGCTAATTAAGAGGTGATAGGAAATAGGAGGGGACAAATACCTACAACTTTTTAGCTATATTTGTCTCATAATTAAGGCTATATTCCCTTGAAAGTATCTTCACTCAGTTAATTCCACACCATAGTAATAAAGATGATGATGATGATAGGTCAAATTTATACAGCATTTTCACTTTTCAAAATACTTTCTATATCAATCAACAAGCCTTTATTAAACATCTGCTGTATGCTTCTGTGTTAGGTATTAGGAATGCAAAGATAAAAAATGAAACTTAATAGCTTTGTAATCTAGGGCTAGTCATTCTCTTTCTCTGTGCCTCAATTTCCTTATCAATAAAATTAAAGACTTGGGTTCAATGGCTTCTTAGATCCTTTCCTAAGTCTATGATCACATGAAACTGCCTGTCTCATGAAGCTTACATTCTATTGGGGGAAAGCAATTTGTACATATATCAATATATATAAAATATATACAAAATAAATATGTCATTTTAATGAGAGGAAGGGAACAGTAATATACAAAGAACCTATTATGTGCTGGCTACTGTGCTAATTATTTGATAATGCTAATAATTTGATCAAAATAATTACTTGATAATAAATAATTTGATAATTATGATAGTCATTTGATAAGATCAAATTTTAGGTAGAGAGTTGACTAGCAGCTGAGGGAAAGGGTGATCAGAAATGATCTTATGGAGGTGGGCTGCTACTGTGAAGTAGATTTTTTAAAAGTAATTTCATTTTGTAATGTCAGAGAAATTGAGGCAAGACAGAGATTGGTTTTTAATCTTTTTTTTTTTCTGAGACAATTGGGGTTAGGTGACTTGCCCAGGGTCACACAGCTAGGGAATGTTAAATGTCTGAGATCAAATTTGAATTCAGATCCTCCTGACTTCAGGGCTGGTGCCCTATCCACTGCACCACCTAGCTGGCCCAGTTTTCAATCTTTTAATTGTTTTGGACTAGCTGGCTATATGGGAATCTTGTCCAAAGCATTAAGCATCGAACAACTAAAGGAGGGAACTTATAATAGCTACAATCTTATAGGGGAAGCAAAGGCAGATGGAGGGGGGGGGTGCATTGTGCAAGGACACTAGTGAGCAGACAAGCCATAATTCCAGGAAAGGATCATAACTTAGTCCTGACAGGATAAGGGTCAAGATAAGAAGGTTGAGGTTAGCAGACAGTGAGGTGAGGGGCAAAACTCAAATGAAGGGGGAATTATCCCAGCAAGCACTGAGATAAGCTATCTGGAGTTTTATGACTCAATGGTATGTTGAGACTTATTTTCTGACCCAATTCTCCCAGTCTTAATGGCAAGGAAAAGGGGAGGGGAGAGGCTATAATAATTTTATTCAGGGCATTACAATTTGATCCTCACTACTCTCCTGTAAGGTAGATGGTATTGTTATCCCCATTTTACAGATGAGGAAACTGAGGATCAAAGAAGCATATAATATATGTCATATAGGTAGTGTCTGAGGCAGGATTCAAATCCAAGACTTCCTAATTAGCAGACTAGATAGAGTTAGTAATCCATCCATCGGTTCTTAAACTTTTTGGTCTTAGGACCTCTTTATTTACTTACAACTTGCTGAGGACCCCATAAAGGGCTTTTCTTTATTATCCAGGAGTATACTAAAACCAAGCTCTAATTTGAACCAATTCTGAAATTTTTAATGTGAGCATTTATACCTCAGAAACAGGCATATGCTACAAATCTGGGCAGCTAAATGATGCAGTAGACAGAGTGCCAAACATGACTTAGGGAAATTCCTCTTCCTAAGTTCAAATTTGGCCTCTGTCTGGACAAGTCACTTAACCCTACTTGCCTCAGTTTCCCCTCTGTAAAATGAGCTGGAGAAGGAAATGGTAAACCATACTAATATCTTTACAAGAAACCCCAAATGGGGTCACAAAGAGTTGGTTACAACTGAAAGGACTAGACAACAACAACAAATCAGGACTTGATTTATTTTTTGTTGTTGTTGAGGATCTAAACTGAAGAAAGTGAGGGAGAAATGCTAATTATGAATATTAAATTAAAAAATGTGTTGTTGGTACATTCCATCCTAAAAGCTAGTGGTTAAATATTTATTAGCACACTCCTGATTATCTCTACTGATATTTACTTTATTAAATATGAGAAAATCTTAGTAATATTATAAAAATAATTTTGACTTCATGTTCCCCACTTTGAGAAACCATTGTATTATAATGTACTATGAAATAATGAAACTGAGTTCCCTGTACTGAGTCTAAAAAACTATAGAGAATGGGAGAAATAAAATCTTCACCTTCAGGGGATTTATAATCTAATGAGTTCCTGGATCTGGGGGCCTCCAAAATTATGTGGGAAGTAGTCTTTGCCCTTAGGCAGCCTCCAGTTTTAAGATGGGGGAATATTTATCCTTATCCTAAGAGAACTTCCATTTTTAAGGGGAAGGTGTTTTCTGCCTTCAGGGAGCTTCCAAGCTTACTGGGCAAACACACTATCTGCCCTTAAGAAGATTCCCATTCATATGGAGTATACATTATCCCTATGGTTAGGAAACCTTCAGAGATGGTGGAGGAAGTGGGGGAAGGTTGATCTAGTTCTTGCCGTCCAGAAACTTTTAGTATGATGGGGAAGACACAGACCCCAGACTGGGGAATCAACAAATTTACTGAACAAAGACTTATTCATCCATGAGCACTGATGTGGATCTTGCCTCTCTACAGGAGTCCCTGAGCTGCCGCCTGGTGTTTATCATGATGCAGTATTGTGTTGCCGCTAACTACTACTGGCTTCTGGTGGAAGGCATCTACCTGTACACCTTACTTGTGCTGTCTGTCTTCTCTGAACAGAGGGTCTTCAGACTCTACGTGTTCATTGGCTGGGGTAAGGGGATGTGTGGAGGAAGAGGCTGGTGACTGGGTCTCTCAGGGTTAACCCATAGCAACCTGTGGGGACCTTGGTGCCAGGAGATATGAGGCAAAAACCATATTGGAAAGTGGAAACACTTAAAATAGTCATACTCCACTTGCCTGTTCCCACACAGTCGGATCATGGATCTTTAGGGCTTCATCCACCAATTCTACCCTCATCCCTATCCAACAGACCGTCATGCCAAGAGTTGAGGAGAAACTACAAAGATAAATGAAATAGTCCTAGTTAGGAATAGGATAAAAGTTGAGCACATTTCTTTGGGAGCACAGTCTGTAATCTGAGTATTTAACAACTGGCATTTCTACTCTATTTTAAATTTTATAGACAATTCCTTACAACAAACAGTTATTTGGGGAGGTTGAATGGAGTA
>JAJPUD010016882.1:0-32810 GCA_023553655.1 Myrmecobius fasciatus
TATGGGGCTATTTAAATAATTTATATCCTCTTCTGTTAACCTGGGCAATCTATATTTTTGTAGATATTCCTCCATTTCATTTAGATTATCAAACTTACTGGCATAACTTTGGGCAAAGTATTTAACTCCTAATTATTCCTCTAAATTCCTCTAAGTTCTCCCTTATCATTCTTGAGACTAACAATTTGATTTTCCTCTTTCCTTTATCTTATCAAAATAACTAAAGGCTTATCTATTTTTTTGGTTTTTTCGTAGAACCAACTCTTAGTTTTATTTATTAATTCAATAGTTTTCTTATTTTCAATTTTATTGATTTCTCCTTTTATTTTTAGAATTTCCAATTTGGTATTTAATTGAGGGTTTAATTTGTTCTTTTTCTAGTTTTTTTTAATAATAAGCCCAATTCATTGATCTTTTCTTTCTCTATTTTATGCAAATAAGCATCTAGAGATATAAAATTGCCCCTTATAACTTCTTTGGCCATATCCCACAATTTTGGTATGTTGTCTCATTATTGTCATTCTCCTGGATGAAATTATTGTGTCTATGATTTGCTCTTTCACCCATTCATTCTTCAGGATTAGCTTATTTAATTTCCAATTAACCTTTAGTTTATTTTTTCCTGGCCTTATATTTCATGTGATTTTTATTGCATCATGATCTGAAAAAGATGCATTTACTATTTCTGCCTTTCTGCATTTGATTTTGAGGTTTTTATACCCTAACACATGGTCAATTTTTGTATAGGTTCCATGGACTGCTGAGATCTATCTTGGCTTTTACTTGATCTGAGATAAGGATTGCTACCCATGCTGTTTTTTTGTTCACCTGAAGCATAATAGGTTCTGCTCCAGCATTTTACCTTCATCCTATATGTGTCACTATGTTTTAGATGTGTTTCTTGTAGACAACATATTGTCGGATTCTTGTTTTTAATCCGGTCTGCTATCTGCTTCCGCTTTATGGGAGAGTTCATCCTATTCACATTCACAGATAGAATAACTAATTCTTTATTTCCTGCCATCTTATTTACCCAAGCTATATTTTTCCCTTTCCTTTCCCCTTTCTTCTTTCCCCCATCCTCAGTACCTTGCTTTTGATGACCCCCTCCCCCAAACAATCCACCACCCTTTCGATCCCCTCCACTTTTTTTTACTCCTTTCCCCTAATTCTTCTATTTTCCCTTCTATTAGTTTATCCCTTTCTTTTCCTCCTTTCCCTCCCACTTCCCTCTAGTAACAGACAAGTTTCTATGTGAAAATCAAGTGTCTGATATACACTTTTAGAGCCCAACCTGATGAGAGTAGGATTTACACAATGCTCATCTCCCTCCCCTCTTTCTCTCAATTATACTAGGTTTTCTTTGCCTCTTCAAGAGATTTTACCTTGTTTTTACCTCCTTTTTTTTTAGATCTTATTTTACCACTTTTCCCCTCTTTTCCCCAGTATGGCAACCTTTCCCCCTCTGGTTCTCTTTTTCATATTATCAAAGTAATATCTAGTGCATTATACCCCCAAATTTTAAGTATCCCCCTAGTAAAAATAAAGTTCTCAATAGTCCTTTCCTTTTTACCTTTTTATGCTTCGCTTGAGTTCTGTGTTTGGATTTCGAATTTTTTGTTCAGATCTGGTCTTTTCATTAGAAATAGGTGAAATTCACCTATATCATTGAATGACCATCTTCTTCCCTGGAGGATAATGCTCATTCTAGCTGGATAGGTTATTCTTGGCTGTAATCCAAGTTCCTTTGCCATTCGGAATATCTGGTTCCAGGCCCTTTGATCCTTCTATCTGGAGGCTGACAGATCATGTGTGATTCTAATTATTGATCCTTGGTATTTGAGTTGTTTCTTTCTAGCTGCTAGCAGAATCTTTTCCTTGGTGCGATAGTCCTGAAATTTAGCCACGATATTCCTTGGGGTTTTAATTTTGGGTTCTCTTTCAGGAGGTGATATGTGAATTCTGTCAATGGTGATTTTGCCTTCTGATGCTACAACCTCAGGGCAGTTTTCTTTCAGGATTTCCTGGAAGATAGTGTTTAAATTCTTTTTTTCATCATGGCTTTCAGGAAATCCAATAATCTTTAGATTGTCTCTCCTAGATCTATTTTCCAAGTCAGTTGTTTTTCCCAGGAGATATTTCATATTTTCTTATATTTTTTCATTTTTTTTTGTTTTTGTTTGACTGATTCTTGAAGTCTTATTGAATCATTCACTTGCATTTGTTTAGTTCTTATTTTTAAAGTGTTGTTTTCTTCAGTTACCTTTTTAAGCTTCTTTTGTAACTGGCCAATTTGTTCATTGCATACTTTTTCCACTTCACTAATTTTATTTTTCAGTGCATTATTGTCTATTTCAAATTCACAAATTTTGTTTTTCAGTAAATTGGTGTCTTCTTCATGTCTCTTTTGCAGTGCATTATATCCTTCTTGAAGGGCATTATATCCTTTTTGCACTGATCTCATTTTATTTTCCCATTTATCCTCCAGCTCTATTTTGATATTCTTTATGCAATCTTCCAGAAAGGCCTTTTGAAAAGGGGACCAGTAATGGTCCTTGCTGACTTCCTCTTGAGTTTTGTCGAAAGGAACCTCAGGATCTCGGGTCAGCCCTTCTTTCTCTCGATAGAAGCTGTCTATGGTGAGAGCTCTCTTTTGCTTCTTAATTTTTTTTAGACAGTGTGGAGGCCTGTTTAATGCTAGAAAAGCGGCGGCTGAAGTACTTTGCCCTGGGGCACTTCAGTGAATTAACTTAAGGTGCTGGGCCGGTGGGGGCTAGGACTAAGCCCAAATTACTCCTTAAACAAGGCAAGTCTGCCAGAACACCTTCCCCCAAACAGGGCAGAGTGTCCCGAGTGCCTCAGATAAACTTCAGGTGTTTGGAGTTTGGAGTTTGGAGTTTCTGCTATGCTGAGCTGAGTCCCACCCTCATTTCTGGCCTACACCAGAGTCCTCTGTTTATCCCTCTGCCCAAGTTAAACAATCCTGATGTGAAGTTCTTCAGAGATATTAGCAAGCAGTGTCCAAGTATTTCTGGATTCATTGACTTGAAGATCAGTTTAGAGGCTTATTTTATTGTTGGTGTGAGAGAAGATCGGAGGACGCAGAGAGTCACCTTTTCACTCCACCATCTTGGCTCCGCCCCCCCAAAGGTACTTATTTAGATTCATTTAGTTTCAGTTACTGGACCTGTCTGCAAAATGAGTGGCAACTAAGTCTAGGAAAAAAAAATGAGAAATTGCTCCTTCTGTGGTCTATATTAAGCATGACTGTGAAATAGATTACCCTTTTTTAATCACTTCCCTGCACACACACTTTTTTTCCTCCCTTTTCAGGCTTTCTCTCCCTCCTTAGCCTTCAGGCTATATATTTCAGTAAAGTTACATCTTAAACTTGTTATTGTTGTTGTCGTAGGAAATAATGCTACTATATTAAATGACCATATTTTCTACTGAGAAACATTGTAGGATGGAGCCTTATAATTTATAATACAAAACATATCTATGCTTTTTAAAGATAATTTTTCAAAGAAATCCAGGTGGAATATAATGAAACAAATTGAAAAGTTTACCTCCTTAGGGTGATCAGGCCTCCAGAGCTAACCCTGTTTTGTATAAGTCTTTAGGAACCCCTGAACCATGAATTGTCTGATTTACAGAGTTACAAAGAGCACATACATACATATACATATAAAATTGTTTTATCTATTGACATATATTTGATTTTATATGTGTGTGTTTATGTGTGGATATATGTGTATATATATCCCATCACATTTCCATGCTTAAGTAATGGATAAACATGCATATTGAGATAGAAATAAGGATATATATCATTAAAAATACCATCCATTGATTTATATAATAAAACTTTCCATAAATTAGTAAATGAAAATAAGATCTCATTAATAAGTGCATATATATTTATTTATACATATATGTGGATGTGTATATGTATATGTGTATGAAATCTCCGCTTCACCAATGAAAAAAATGGAGTCCAAAGGAATTCAGAATATTGCCCAAGCTAGTAAATTGCATAGAGTTGCTAAGTAGACCAGGGTCCAGAATCTAGATTGCTTAAGTCCCTATTTCCAGAGCCTTTCCTGGTACAACAAACCACCTGTGGTTAATTGGCAATCCCTCCTGAGTTAACAGCCAGCCCAGCATGACTTCCATGTGATAAGATACATCTCATTGCTGATACTTTGACTAAGCCATCATACTTTCTTTTTGATCATTATGTCTGTTCTATGTTCATTGGGACTTGAAGGTGCTGGAGGAGATCAAGCAGGCAGATGTAAAGTCTGTAGCAGGCTCAGGTGTCATAGGTGTACAAGGGTTCACAAAAGATCTCTGCTTTCAAGTTTTATAGCTTTGTCTACAGGTTAATGTTATATTATCACCATCTTTCTTTCATCACTTTAAAGGATATTGTGACTCTCTCAGTTCTATTCCCTATTTTGTCAATCAGTGATTTGTGCATATTTCCTTCAAATTTGAAAACCTTTAAACCTAAATTTCAATGTAAAAGTATTTCTCATAACCTTGATAGCCCTTTCCTGTGCCTAATGCTGAGCAATAGAAAAGCACTGCAGCAAACACCATTCAGATGAGGAATGAGGTGCAATAAAACTGTTTTCTTAGGAGTCTCCTGTAAGATAAAAAAATGCAAGTGAAAATATGACCTCAGTATAAGTAATATCATACAAATTTTACATATATTTCAGATGTATTCATTTCTTTAAATAGTCATGAATTTGTAATTTTTTGTGCCATAGACCCCTTTGGTAATCTGATATTATTATGGACCTATTCTCAGAATAACATTTTTAAATGCATACATGTACACACACACACACACACACACACACACACACACACATATATATATATATATATAACTATAAAGGAAATAAATTATATTGAAATATTTCCTAGGAATTCAGATTTCTTACTTGTTTTCTCCTCTTCTCCTCCACCTACCTATCTCCAGGCTGCCTGTGCCACTATCCTGTTTAAAAGTAGCTATGGAATTTTGGGAAAAAAAGTCTTGAAATCCAGGAATCTGAGCTTAAACTCTTCCTAAGATTTAATTTTGGCCTGTGACCCTGAACAAGCCACTTAATATTCTTCAAGCTTCAGTTGTTTTTGTTTGTTTGTTTGTGAAATTCAAAGAATAATACTTGTAATATTTAAGATATTTATCTCATAGAATAGGGATGATTTTAAGAAGAGTGCTAAGATGGAAAAATAATTGATAAGGCTACACATCTTTACAAACATAAAATAACATAACTTTAGGAAGAAAAAAAGATCATAATAAATATGATGAATCCCCCAAATGCAAGTTATATATTTTGGAGCAGAAAAGCATATGAGGCAGGACAATTTTGTAATTTTTCCATTGAGGATCTCTACTCCTGATCTTAGCAATGCTTAAGACCAATTTAAGATTCATTAGTCCATTAAAAAAAAATTTACTCAGTTCAAATTTAAGATTTTCTGCATTGCTCAAATCTTATCATATGTAATATTCTTTTCTCTTAGAATGAGATGCTAAAAATCAAAATTAATAAAAGTACTAATATAAAATAATTATATAACATGCACTTTTCACTTTCAACCTCCAAACTGTTTCATTTTCTCTTCAAAGCTAGATTCTGGTAGTTCCCATTCCTCCATCACAAGCCTGGCATGCTTCTTCATTTTCATAACATTTCTGGAGTATTATGCTCCGTTCTCAGGGTGAAGTTATAAAAAGGCCATGAATGCTGGAGAGACTTTGGAGGAGAGGCACCACAATGATGAAGGCCCTTGAGTCCATTCTATATGTTTTGGTTGAAGAAACTGGATTCCTCCTCTAGAGAACAGAAGGTTTAGGAAGCATATGTCTTCAAGTACATGAAAAGCTGTCATGTGAAAGACAGATTGTAATTATTCAACATAGCCCCAGAGAAAAGAATTAGGAACAATGAAAGAATGTTTCATAGAGACAAGTTAAGATTGGATATAAGGAATTTTTTCTAATAGCTGTCCAAGAGTGGAAGATACTGCCTCCAAAAGGATGTGTGTATCTTCCCATTATTGGACCTTGAATCATGACCATTCAGATATATTTTGGTGGGAATTCTTTTTAGTATAGATTTAAGTAGTTGAAATCTTAAGCCTCTTCTATCAAATCGTGGAATTTTTTGTCCAATGTCTCTTGGAAATTCCTAATCATTATTTTTAATGTGGAATCTGATCTTTCCTCACTCCTTACATTAAGTTGGGAGGTAGCCTTGTGCAGTAGAAAAAACACTGGATATGGAGTTGGAGGACCTGCCTTCAAATTCCAATTCTGCTATTAAGGATCATATATTTAGTGCTGAAAAGGACCTTAAAGTTTATCTATCTAGTCCAACTTTTTCCCTGTATAGATGAGGAAAGTTAAGAGACTTGCCTGTATCCACACTGTTAGTACACATCAGATGTTGGATTTAAATCCAAGTTGTTCTGTCTCCACCTTATCTTTTCCTCACTTCATCCAAAAAGTAAGGGCTGTGAAACCTTGATAGCTTCCAAGTCCCATCAAGCTCTACCTCTGTTATCATTCTGTGAACATATGGTTCATGCCGGTTGCATGTGCAGAAACAACGTAATGCACACTGATTGTTCTGGTTTGAGTGAACAAGAATTCAGTTCTACTCTGATTGTTGTAGTGTCTCATTGGGGAGGGAAGGGGACAGAGATACAGAGGGAAAGAGACCGACAGACAGAGAGAGAGACAGAGACAGAGAGACAGAGAGACAGCGACAGAATCCATGAGATCATTTCCTATTCTGATCCAGCTGAACAAGAAACAACTCAGAGACCATCCAGGCCAAGGGAACCATTGTCTTTTTATTTCTATGTGGGACACTATAGACCACAAAGACAAATAGAGATTCTCAGAGTAAGAAAAACTAAAAAGGGACTTATTATTATTTTTTGAGAAAAGGACATCTCCCATCTGGCAAGGTGTTTTTCAGTAAAGGAGTGCAAAGCATAAACTACAAAACACAAGATTTAAATAGAACAGAACTTCCCTCACCTTGACCTTTCTGCCATTGTTAGGGGGAATACAGATTACACCTTAACCTTGAAATCTATCCCAGAAACAAAATAATATGAGTCAATAATAAAGTCAATTGAAATTTCCCTAGAGAACTGCTATACAAACAGATACCTTGGGATGAGAGAATTCAAAACCATCATGTTTAAAAGAAATACTTAAATGCTAATTAAGAGGTGATGGGAAACTGGAGGGGAATGTTCATTCTAGACAATGGAACACCTGCAGCTTTTTAGCTATAGCTCAATTTGTTATTATAAAGTCTCAAGTCATAATTAGGCAATATTACTGTGAGAGGGTCTTCACTCAGTTAATCCCCACACATTTCCATGTCTTCCTCACCCTCACCCCTAGTTTTTATTTTGAAAATTCTGTTACATCCTTACATATTTAGTGTCCGTGTCTGTCTAGGTACTAAGCATCTAAAGAAGAAAGAACAAAAATATCTTACTCTATATTATACATTAAGCTTCAAGTGGATATATTATGACCTAATTTTAAAAGGTCATATTATTAATAGAGAGAGAGAGAATGAGAGAAACAGAGAGAGAGACACACACACAGAGAAAGAGAGACAGAAAAGAATAGATAGAGAAGAGAATGAGAGAGACAAAGAGACAGAGAGAAACAAAGAGAGAGACACAGAAATAGACAGAGAGACAGAGAGGAAGAGAGAGAGAATGAAAAAGAGAGAGAGAATGAGAGAAAGAGAAAGAGAGAGAATGAGAAAGAGAATGAGAGAGAGGGAGAGACAGAGAGAGAGAGGGGCTGGGAATTGAGGGAGAGAGAGAGGTAAATAGAAGGAAGTAGCTTAGACAACTTTGGCTAGGGGAAGATTTCATAACCAAATGAGGAATATCAAGTGATCACAAAAAATAAATAGAAAATTTGATTGTGAATGGGACCAGGTGAAGATTTCTCAGAAAGTCTAAGAGATGGAGTGAGTCAGACTTAGACCTAAGTTTCAGGAAGTCATGTGACCCCTATTCTCAGAGGTCTGTAGGGCAGAAAAGAGCAGACCCTAGGTCTAAGCTTCAGGAAATTACATGTCCCATGGGAAGTAGACAGCATTGCTGACCATTGGTCAATGGATACTTCCTTTTCAGTCCATCCAATGAACCCAAGATTTTGCTATGTAGTTGATTTCCTGTTTTCAGGCCTGCTGCCACACATCATGCTGGGATATTGGAGTTGAGAGGCTCTGTGTCTGCTCAGCTGGCATGCTTGGGCCTCTCCTTGCAAGGACTGAATGAAGGCTTCCTCTTTGTATCTGAAGATGCCTTTGAGTAGTCAATTTGTGTAAGGGGATCTAGCACCCCATCCCACACAATTACAAAAAATTAAAATAGTCCTGCATATAAAAAAGGGCAAAGTGATAGTGGAAAACCAAGTTTTCCCTTTTTACTTAATGTTTAGAGTAGGGAAACTGAAAATATTTTGATAAAACTTCTTTTATATCCATCTCCAAAATAGGAAGCATTTATCTTAGGGTTGCTGTCAACACCCTTTCAATAGGAGAAAGTATTATTGCACTGTGGTGATTCCAGGTTCAAGTTTGAATTAAAGACTTCATCAGACCTAATGGACCAGTAGGCATTAGTGTCTACTAATTATTCACCAAAGACTTAAAGCCATTTAGTCAGTATAACCTTTTAAAAATTGTTTCTCCTTTGTTCTTTAAGAGAACTACAATATCAGGGAGGCACCATAACATGCAAGTGAATTGGATTTAAGTGAGGGAGGGCTGGGCAAGGTCACCTGCCTCACTTTCCCCTCCAGAGCCATGGAAGTCCAGTGGTTAGATATGTAGATATGGATCAAGACAACTGGAGATAGCTCCTACTGAAGTGGGAAGACTTTTAAAGCTAAATTTTCTACGAATCTCAGTTTGGTTTGTTAAAACCATAACTTCATGGGGGGAGGGAGGGGAACACAAAAAAAAAACTGGTTTTGGAAAACTGGGTTTGAGAATTTAGAATGACCCAGCAATCCCAAATCCCCTTCTGCATACTAAAAAGACCCTTGTCTCCTCTGTCTGAACCCTCCTCTGCATTAGAATATTTCTTGCCAGACTGCTGTCTTCTTGGCCTTGTCTTTGAGGTATCTCCTTTACAAACAATTGCAAATATGTCCGATAAGGAAGCAGGCTAACGTGTTTGCTGGTTTCTGTTAACCTTATAAAAAGCCCTATGTCCTTTTGTTCAGGATCATGTGATTTGGATATTAATCCTATGTGGTCAAGACTTAATAAATTCTGTGATTAAAAATTAATATTTCTCAACTTGTCTCTATATTTTGGCACATCAGATTGAGGCCACACTCAGAAAGAATTTCCTTTTTTTACCTAGTCCAAAGAAATCTAAATAAATGAGTCTGGGAGAAGAAGACCCTCAGGGTTTCTGACCAAAGCAGAAAGGCTGCTATTTATATTGAATCTGAGTCAAAGAGAACCCAAACTGTTACCAAATGGGGCTCTGCTTGGGACCTTGAGTGGCCAATTAGTCTTTTAAAGGATCCTCTAAGTGTCAGGTAGTTAACTTAAAAGTTGGAGATGAAAAGAAAGACAAAAATAGTACTTGCTCTCAAGGACATCACAATTTAATGGGAAACATTATGCAGAAACAACAACAATAAACCATGCAGAAACAACAACAATAAAACTGTTCCAAAGGAACAGTTAGGCCTTTTCCAAGATTGAACCGGATTCGAATACTAATTGCCCCTTAAATTATCTAATTATTAATTTCCACATCTGTAACATGGTGCATTGATTATGCATCTCACTGATTTTTGTCGATGTTGAAATGAAATACTGTATGTAAAGTTCTTAGTAACCATAAAACTTTTTAAGACCTTAAGTATTACATTAATTTACTGTGTTTTTTTTCTAATTGTAAATGGTTAAACATCTATCTGGATATTAGATCAAGAGTTTATAACCTTTGTACATGTGTGTGTGTGTGTGTGTGTGTGTGTGTGTGTGTGTGAAATATCCTCATAGACCAGTGAAATCCATGGACCTCTTTTCAGAATAATACATAATTATAAAATTAAAAAATAGGGTTAAAAGGAAATCCTTTATATTCAGATAAAGATAATTTTTCATATCTATGTTTAGAATTTCTTTTAATTCTGTCTATAAATTCTTTGTTAAGAACCCCTGATCTAATTGTCTGTTACAATGCATGAGCAATGTGCTTTTAAATGTCTGTATTTTTAAAGGACTGACTATCATTGGATGGAGATTTATTCTTATTCAATAGACTTTTGTAGATGTAGTTCAAGGGAAGGCAGTCAGATTTCTGACAGAAACTATAGAGTCAGGCTGACACCTGCTCCCAAGCAATAAAGATCCTTTGCCGGATAAAAACAAACAACAGAAAGAGGAAAGAGGAGGATGAGAGAAGGGGAAACTAGAGGAAGATGAAAAAAAACCCTTGCATTTTTTTTACTATGGAGGTTTTTTAAAAAAAATGTCTCATCATTTAAATTTAATGTTTTTTGGAAAATAAAAGATTAACTAAAAGTTAAGCTGAAGCAAAAGAAAAGAAAAGCATATATACAACATAGCCATATGTGGTTATTATGTAATGCAAACAATCTTTTCATTATGTCTCTTTTCTGTTAATCAATTCTCAGAAAATATAATTTATTTACTTTTTGGGGAAGAAAATCAGGATTAAATGACTTGGCCATGATCACACAGCTAGAAAGTATCTCAGGCTGGATTTCAAAATAGTTTCTCCTGACTCCAAGACCAACACTCTATGTATTGCATTATCTAACTGTCCCCAAATATACAAGATTAAAAAAGAAGCAACATGGCAAATTTAATATTGTGCCAGTCCTGAGGTCATGAGAGCCTAGCTGCAAATCCTGCCTCTGGCAGGTACTGGTTATCTGAGGATGGGAAAAAACACTTAGTTCCTCACTGTCCCAGGCAATTCTCTATGATTTTAAATCACAAATGCATGTCTGCATTGGTGGACACATTTAACATACTAGGGGATTATCTATACTGATCATATCTTGGATACAAACCCTTCCAAACTTAGGGACATAGAGAAATAAATGAATGACACTATACTTTTCTATCTATAGGTAGATAAAAATACTCCACTGTTAGGCTATCTTTAAGATATATCTTAGCAGAAACTTCTTTTATTTTTTTCTTAATTAACAAATAATTACTCTAAATTTTCCATCAGACTGTGAACTATGAGATATTAGGCTGGTAATATAAAATTATACTATCTGATATTTTCTAGTGTCTTAATCTTTTATTTTCTGCCCAGATTTTGGGTAGGTACATAATTTAAAATAAAAGATAAAAGGAAAAATACTGGTATTTTCTTTCTCTGCATGTCTCTGACCTTTTATTGTCTATGTCTCTGTATCTCTGAATCTTTATCTCTCTCTGGTATAGCCATGTATATTGAAACATATTAAAATATAGACTCCTTGAGTGATAAACTCTTTCATTTTGTTCATTTAATCACCATCATCCAGTAGTCTTTAATATTATTATTGAAAGAATTGCAAATTTGTTGACCCAGGTTGTTTGATATTTTTATGTTGGTGTTGTATTTATACTTTATACTTTATAAATAAAATCTCATTATGAGAAATTTTTGCCTTTTTATGGTTTATTTGATTTTGGCTGTAACAATTCATACAGACTACACAATATATGTATAGAAGAATTTGAGTCTGTGTCAGTGGAGGAATTATTAGGAGAACTACTACCATCAAAGGATTCTCAGTTCCTTGGAATAAAACTAATTGTTTGCATGTACACATTGCTTTGCTCATAGCAACCCATTAAGTAATGAAAAATAGTATTATTCTTCATCTCCCTTCTAAGGAACTGAGATTCAGGGAAGAAGAAAAAAAAATCAACTTCATTGTCCTTGAAGAGTTAGCAAATATGAACTATGAATTTGGGAACCAGTTTTTCTAGTTCCAAACATTAACACTTGGTAGTATACACAGCATACAAGTTTAAATTTTCATTTACATTTGCCTTGGTAGATTAATATTGAAGATGGATCAATTCTTTACTCTCATGTCCCACCACAGAGAATAAAAGTTCCTCAAGAGCATGGAGTACTGCTCTTATTTATGTCTTTGTATTTCCCAGACCTAGAACAGGGTCTTATATGCAACAGGTCCTTAAATGGATGCTTTTTGAATTGAATTTAATCAGATTGGTGCTATAGAGCCCAAAATAAACTGTTAGTATATGAAACTGTTTCTTGGACAACAAGGAGTTACATCACATTGACTAAACATGGAGGGAAGTGTCCTGATCAATGGAGTCTTCAATCAATTTAATGAGTTTTCCAATCAATTCGTTGAAATTATAAGATGTGCTCCTTTGTCTGGAATCCTTTTAATGGTTCTTCTAGTAGAGGTAATAAAACATTGATTTGACACTATCTTTACTCCTCTGATAGGTACCAGTGAGAGCAATTACCTTTAAGATAACCAATGTCTGAGAGTCAAAGGACTAGTCACAAAATGAAATTAAGGGATGAGAGATAGACATGAAAACACATAAGTGATACTATCACAATGTTTAGACAATGCAAGGAAAATTTCCAATATAGGGGTTGGACGCCCTATGGTGAACTTTCAGGAAGATGTGTACAGGAGTCAGAGAAAGTTCAATTTGAAGAAGCTCCTGAATCAATGAAAATATAAATCCTTTTGAATATTAAATAATCAGTTGATAACCTTAAATTTATCCTTAGAACAGAGGCTCTGTATCACAATTCATGAGTAAAAATGATGATGATAATGATGATGATGATGAATCTTAATGACAAATAATAAGGAAGAAGAAAGGGTCACTAAAAAGGTCTAAACACTAAACCACTATATTACAAAAGTTCAAAAAGGTGCTAAGCACTAATAATAAATTCTTATTTAATAAGGGAAAATTGTGTGATAAACTTGGAGTTACAGGCCTTGAGTTTGAATACAGGCTCTCCCACTTATTATCTGTGTGACTTTGGGGAAGTCTTTTAAAGTTTCTTGTCCCTAGTTCCCTCATCTTTAAAATCAAAGGGGTTGGAGTGGTTGGCTCCACAAATTTTCCTCCACCTCTGAATCTCTTATCCTATGAGCGGAAGAGCAATCTATTGTAGATACATCAAAGCCAAGTAAATAGTGGTAACATTGATAACAACAATATTTAGCAATAAGACTTGAAGGATGTTTGGATTACTACAATTGTGCTTAAAGTCAAGAATTAGAAAGATTATAGACTGATCTTTCACCCTCCAATTTAAGATATAATCCAAACAAGATCCATTTCATCTAAATGGCTTGATGCCAAAGGCCTAGATAATAAAGGTATCTCATGTAGTCAGCTCACTTCCATAAAACAAGTTCTTGAATGCATTACAATATATAATCTAAAAATATTCAATTTAGGGACATTTATTCTAAACATGTCTTAAAATCTAAACAAAATAAAAATAAAACTTTAATCTTTATTTCTACTTCTCTTGTCTTGTAGGAGGAATGAAAGTATTAAATGTATGTTAACTTGCAGGTTCAATATTGTTCTATCACTGGCTTAAAGTGAGAAGACTAGTGCTATATTAAACATGAAAGAAAAGACAATTTTCAGGACAAAGTTACAATTCAGAAAAAAAGTGATAATACAGCTCAAGTTAAATATCCAAAGAATAGAGTCTATTTTGTATAAAAACAAAAAGGAGTTGTTTGTCATATGCTAATTAACTTCTTAGTCTACCAGCTAAAACAATTGAATCGTTTTATCCCAAAACATCAGCAATCTAAAATGCTGAAGAAGAAGAAGAACAAGAAGAAGAAGAAGAAGAAGAAATATTTATTTACCCCTTTAAGGTTTGAAAAGTGTTTTTTCAAATATTGTCTAATTACATTCTCACAACAATTCTGCAAGGTAAATGCTATTATTATCCCCATTTCAAAGATGAGAAAACTCAGCCTGACAGAGGTTACACATTTACACAGGGTTACAAAACTAGGTTTGAGGACTGATTTAAACTTAGATCATAGTTGCAGAGCAAGTATCAATTGATACTGGTAAAAGACATTCTTTAATATGTTTAACATGATTACACATGTAGAATTTATATCAGATTACTTGGGGTAAGGAAAGAAAAGGAAGGAGGGAGAAAAAATTGGAACTCAAAAAATCTTATTAAAAATGAATGCTAGACATGGCTCTCTGCAACAATGAAATGTCTCAAACTAATTCCAATTGTTCAGTGAAGAAAGCCATATACACCCAGAGAGAGGGATATGAAATGTGGACCACAACATAACATTTTCATGTTCTCTATTGATGTTTGCTTGCATTGTGTTTCCTTTCTCTGATTTTTTTCTTGTAGATACAATTTTTCTTGCACAACAATGATGTGTGGAAATATGTATACATATATTCGACTTGTCAAGTATTTTAACATAATTAACATGTAGTGGACTTCCTGCCATCTAGGGGAGGGGAGGGGACTGGGGGGGGAAATTTGTAATGGAAAGCTTTGCAAAGATCAATGCTGAGGAACTACCCATATATATGTTATGCAAATAAAAAGCTTTAATTTTAAAAAAATGAATGCTGGGCAGCTAGGTGGCACAGTGGATAGGGCACCAGTCCTGAAGTCAGGAAGACCTGAGTTCAAATCTGGTCTCAGACACTTAACATTCCCTAGCTGTGTGACCCTGGGCAAGTCACTTAACCCCAACTGCCTCAGCAAAAAGCAAAAAAAAAAAAATGCTGATGGTGCAGCTAATTGGTGTACTGGTTAGAATACCAGCCTTGAAGTCAGGAGGACCTGAGTTCAAATGTGGCCTCAGACACTTAACACTTCCTAGCTGTGTGACCCTGGACAAGTCACTTAACCCCAATTGTCTCAGCAGAAAAAAAAATGAATGTGAAAAACAATATTTACAGGTAATTGGAAAAAATAAAATGATATATTAAAAAATTTAAAAATGATATTTAAAAAATTAAATATGAGAATTTTCATATGTTAATGAAATCTCATACTGTCCAAATAAGATAGCCCATGGCATTTGCATTCAAATGCTTGTAGAAATAATAGGATTTCCCAATTGGAAATTACTTCAGAAGCTTAGTCCAACTTGAACCAGAAGAATCGCCTTTAACAACTCATCATCTGATAGAAAAAAGTTTAATAAGGAAGAATCTGGCACTTCCTATAGTTATCCATTCCACTTTAGGACAACTGAATTCCAGTATTCTTAATGTTTTTATGTCGTAGAACTCTCTTAAAATAGAGAAAGCTAAGGACCCAAGAGAGTGGAGAAAAGCCAGGAAGTTGCCTGAGCTCTCCTCAGTTTCCCTCAGAAATAACATCAAATTAAACCATTAAATGGATTCTGGAGCTACAGAATTTGCAAAAAAATGGGGTAAACAATTTTCCAGCTTAAGATAACTTAGAAAGACTTCAGGAAAGATCTGTCTCAGGTAAAATAGGAGTGCAGTCCAGTATGGGATGTCCAGGCAAGCCAGTAGCACAGATCAGCAATTGACTGCAGTGAGACAGTAGGCCAGCTATGAAGTCTCTCCCCCCAGCACAGAAGGCAAACTCCTATCCCAGAACCAAGAGCACAAGAAGGTATCGGGCCACCCTAGCCTAGTGACCAAATTGCCAAACTGAGAGACCATAGCCTAGAAAGCCAGTGATCAACACCCTGGTCCTGAATACAAGAAGCTTGGTACATTGCCCTTCTGCTCCAGTTGCCCTAAGAACATTGTTTAACTTTAAAAAATGAGGAAAAAATTGTTTGTGAAGTTGTGAAATGATCCAACTGTTATGGAGAGCAATTTGGAATTAAGCCCAAAGGATTATAAAACCATGTATTCCCTGTGATCCAACATTGTCACCCTGGGTTTGTATCTCCAAGAGATCATAAAAGAGGGAAAAGGACCCTCAATAGGCAAAAATGTTTGCAGCAGCCCATTTTGGGGTGGCAAAGAATTGGAGAATGAGTGGATGTCCATCAATTAGGCAATGGCTGAATAAGCTGCAGGATATGAAAGTAATGGAATAATATTAATTAGTAAGAAATTCTTATATAAGAAATGATGGGCAAGCTGATTTCAAAAAAGTCTGGAAAAATTACATGAACTGATGCCAAGTAAAGTAGCAGAACCATGAAAAAATGTACATAATAACCACAAGATTGTGTGATGATTGGTATGATAAATTTAACTCTACTCAGCAAGTCAATTCCTATTTTTTTATTTTTTTTATTAAAGCTTTTTATTTGCATAACTTATGTATGGGTAGTTACTCAACATTGATCCTTACAAAGCTTTCCGTTACAAATTTTACCCCCCCCAGTCCCCTCCCCTCCCCTAGATGGCAGGAAGTCCATCACATGTTAATTATATTAAAATACTTGACAAGTCGAATATATGTATACATATTTACATACTTATCTTGCTGTGCAAGAACAATCGTATCTACATGAACAAAAAATATCTGAGACAGGAAACCCAATGCAAGCAATCATAGATAGAGACCATGAAAATGTTATGTTGTGGTCCACATTTCATATACCTCTCTCTGGTATATGGCTTTCTTCACTGAACAACTGGAACTGGTTTGAAACATTTCATTGTTGAAGAGAGCCATGTCCATCAGAATTGATCATCATATAGTCTTGTTGTTGCCGTGTATAATAATCTCCTGGTTCTGCTCGTTTTACTCAGCATCAGTTCATGCAAGTCTCTCCAGGCCTCTCTGAAATCATCCTGCTGGTCATTTCTCACAGAACAATAATATTCCATAATATTCATATACCATGATTTATTCAGCCACTCTCCAATTAAAGGGCATCTATTCAATTTCCAGTTTCTAGCCACTACAAAAAGGGCTGCCACAAACATTCTTGCACATGTGGGGCCCTTTCCTTCCTTTATGATTTCTTTGGGATATAAGCCCAATAGAAACACTGCTGGGTCAAAGGGTATGCACAATTTGACAACTCTTTGAGAATAGTTTCAAACTGCTCTCCAGAATGGTTGGATCCATTCACAGTTCCACCAACAATGCATCAGTGTCCCAGTCTTCCCGCATCCCCTCCAACATTCAGCATTATCTTTTCCTGTCATTTTAGCCAATCTGACAGGTGTGTAGTGGTATCTCAGAGTTGTCTTAATTTGCATTTCTCTGATCATTAGTGATTTGGAGCAACTTTTCATATGACTAGAGATGGTTTTAATTTCATCATCTGAAAATTGTCTGTTCATATCCCTTGACCACTTATCTATTGAAGGGTGGCTTGAATTCTTATAAATATGAGACAATTCTCTATATATTTTAGAAATGAGGCCTTTATCAGAACCCTTAAATGTAAAGATGATTTCCCAATGTGATGCTTCCCTCCTAATCTTCAGCAAGTCAATTCCAATAAACTTGGATGGAAAATACCATCTGCATCCAGAAAGAGAACTATGGAGACTGAATGTGGATCAAAGCATAGTGTTTTCACCTTTTTTCCTTCTGTTTTTCTTTCTTTCTTGCGGTTTTTCCCTTTTGTTCTCATTTTTCTCTCATAACATGATTCATATGGAAATATGTAAAAAATAAATGTACATGTCTAACCTAAAAAATAAAAATTAAAAATAAATAAAAATAGCAGCAAAAGATCCCTGATCATTAAAAAAACAAAAAACTACTGTGCTGACAGGGAATATCAGAATACAAACTCAAGAAAATCACAATGTCAAAATGCCTACATTAGAGTATATGGTTACAATTCATATTCCCCTTTGAGGCTTGGGATGTAGGCATTTTGACATGATTCTCTTTTGAGTTTGTGTTTTGACTTTGTGCTGTCCTGGTTATGGCTCCATGACACTTAAATTATTTCTTTCTGATACTTGCAAAGAAATGTTAATTATGCATTATATAGATATATATGTATATATATATAATGCATGATAATTATGTGGGCCCATTAGCAATGCACACTTCCTACCCAAGCATTGGAGAAAAGGGGGAAAAATAGTTCTCCCTGCTTCTAAGATCTCTTTTCCCTAGCTTTCAATAATCTTATTTCAGTGTCATTTCCTTGCAGCATCCCACATCAAGCCTCCACATTTTGAAATATATTGTCCTTTGTAATAGGCAAAGTTAATGACTGACAATTAATTATAATAATGAATAAAAATAGCTACAGAATTCTCTCTGTTTAATGACTTGGAACCCTCAATTAGATACCTAAGAGGAAACAAATAAAAAAGCCTATATGTAAGTTTGTGCTTTGCAAGTACAGTAGTCCTATTTGGCAGCTGAGGAAAGTGAGATCCAGAATTAATGTGACTTACACAAAATCACAACAAACTACAAATGGGAGAACTGAGCTTTGAAACCAGGCCCTCTGAGGACAGATCCAGTGTGTCTGTGATTGGTGACAATGAAAGGAGGACCCACTACTAAAATCATGGTTCTCATCTTTGAATATCTTCCAGTGTCATCTTTTAACATTTCAATTTACTCATGTATAAAAAGGGAAATTTGCATTTCATGAACTCTAAATTTTACCACTCCAAATCTATGTATGATCCTAAGAGTTTTCTGAAGTATTGAACTGTTAAATTAGATACATTTTAAAGCATGAATTCTTTACTTTCTTTGTTCCATGGACCACTTTGGCAGTCTGGGAAAAACTATGGACCTTTTCTCAGAAGAAAAATTTTAAACATATAAAAGGGAATACATGAAATTACAAAGAAAATGAATGCTACTGAAATATAGTAGTCTAAGTATTGGCCAAAAACAAGTTCATGAATCCCAGATAGAGAAATAGATAGCTACAGTAAATGTTTCCTTAAGTTTATCTTTTCCTGTTTCTTCCTATGATAGATTATGCTCAATGATAGACTAACCTGCAACTATGATAGACTTAACTCTTCTCAGCAATGAAATGGTTCAAGATAATTCCAAAAGACAGTTGATGAAATATGCTATCCACATGCAGAGAAAGAACTACAGAGTTTAATGCAAATCACAGCACACTATTTTCATTTTTTTTGTTTTTTTTCTTTCTCATGTTTTGTTCCTTTTATTCTGATTCTTCTTTCACAACATGATCAATGTGAAAATATGATTATATATGTATATATATCTGTATAATCCATCTCAAATTGCTTGCTGTTGGGGAGGCAGAAGGGAAGAAAGAGAAATCAAAATCTTATAAAAATGAATATTGAAAACTCTCTTTACATGTAAGTAAAAAAAATAATATTAAGTGTAAAAAATTAGAGAAGTTTCACTTTTCTCATATTTGAAAATTTCTAGGGTGACCCAGGCACAAGAATAGTCATGAAATAAGCTGGTAAATCATAGTTAAATATGGATTGATTAGGTTTTTGTTTAAAGGAGTCAAAAATATAGGAAATATAGTTATTGAATCTTGAAGATCTCTTTAGGGAATCCCTATTAAACTAACAATTAAATTTAACATACACATTTAATCTTCATTTTACTTAGTAGAACTAAAAATATTAAATACTATTCCAACACTAACCTAGAATGGATGAACAGTGTAGGTTTAAATAATTCCATACTGAAATTTATTTTGTCTACCATTGGAGTTGAGACACTTCTGTTTATGCTGTATAAAATATCTGAATAAATGATATTTTGTGATTTTTTCATTTCATCACTTCAATGGTCATAAATTTTCACGACAATAGCCTACATCAGAATACTTGACTTTGATCATAAAATAGATGATTAATTGTATCTTTATTTTATTCCAATCTGTTTTAATCAGTTTGATATGATTTCATAAAAGTACTGATTATAAAATTTTTTTATTAAATCTTTTTATTTGCAAAACATATGCATGGGTAATTTTTCAACACTGACCCTTGCAAAGCCTTCTGTTCCAATTTTTTCCCTCCTTCCCCCCACTCTCTCCCCTAGATGGCAGGAAGTCTAATAGGTGTTTATTATCTTAAAATACATGACAAATCAAATATATGTATACATATTTATACAGTTTTCTTGCTGTACAAGAAAAATCAGATCTACAAGAAAAAAAAAACCTGAGAAGGAAAACAAAATGCAACAAACATCAACAAAGAGTGTGAAAATGCTATCTTGTGATCCACACTCAGATCCCATAGGCCTCTCCCTGGGTGTATATAGCTTTCTTCATCACTGAGCAACTGGGACTGGTTTGAAGCATCTCATTGTTGAAGAGAACCATGTCCATCAGAATTGATCATCATATAGTCTTGTTGCTGTGTATAATGATCTCCTGGTTCTGCTGATTTCACTCAGCATCAGTTCATGCAAGTCTCTCCAGGCCTCTCTAAAATCATCCTGCTGGTCGTTTCTTACAGAACAAAAATATTCCATAACATTCATATACCACAATTTATTCAGCCACTCTCCAATTGATGGGCATCTATTCAATTTCCAGTTTCTAGCCACTACAAAAAGGGCTGCCATAAACATTCTTGCACATATGGGGCCCTTTCCTTCTTTTATGATTTCTTTGGAATATAAGCCCAATAGAAACACTGCTGGGTCAAAGGGTATGCACAGTTTGATAACTTTTTGAGCATAGTCCCAAATTGCTCTCTAGAATGGCTGTATCTGTTCACAGCTCCACCAACAATGCATCAGTGTCCCAGCCTTCCCACATCCCCTCCAACATCCGTCATTATCTTTTTCTGTCATCTTAGCCAGTGATTATAAATTCTTTATGGTTGGTCCCAGAAGTATGAACTACAGATTGTAATTTCACTTCTTTCATCATAGGAAGATAATAAAAGGACAGCCACTCTCATTTTTCTTTCTTATACTGACCAAGAAGAGTTGACTCCATAACAGGAAAGTCCCCCAGGTATTTTTGTTGAACCTTCATCTCTAATCCTTCTAGAGAGATATCCATGAACACTTAAGTGATACATATCTTTATTTGTTAGCCTGCAGCCTGTCTATGTGCCCATTGGCTCATGTAGATGTTTTGGCAGTTTATTAGCCCAGTTCATGTCCCTGCTTATTGGCTTAGTATCATTCCCTGAAAGGTCAAGATGGGTATGTTAAGTTCTGCTCACCAGTTCATTTGTGGGATTCTGTACTTTGTGTAGTCCTCCCAGAGGGTCAAGACTAAGTTCTATCAACCAATCAGACTCTGTATTTTACTGTGTTGCTTTTATTTCATTTAGGTATCATGCACTATAAAACTAGAAATCTGGAGGAAAGGGGTTATCTCAAATCATGAAGTAGATTTCTTTAGAGAAACTTTTAATAATGTTCTATTGGTTTAAAGCTTTGCCTCAGTTTCTTTCGATTTAGAGTCAATAGTTTTGAACCCCACAACCAGAACAAGTTTATCTCTCCAATTTTAGTCCATTCTAGTATTGATACTAAAATATAGTAGAATTTTTTACTATACATGTACATTTCATTGGTGTCTCTATTTTTCTTAGCCTTGTAAAGAATGGAATTAAATTAAGGAAACATGCAAAAACTAATGCACTTAAAAAGTGAACTTCAATGACTCTTAAAGACTTTATAGCATATTCATATATGAAGTTAAATACATCAAGTATTATTTCATTCCATAATTTAATAGGTTCATTCTTACTAAAGTACAAAGCAAAGTGTAATTTCAAAGAAAGAAATTGTCAATAATTGACAAAGTATGCATGAAAGCTAGTCTAATAAATCCTGAGAAAATAAGCAAAGTTAATAGAGATCTGTAAACTGGAGGAGTTGTTACTGATTCTTTAGATATAGGGTTGGGGAACTTTTTCTTTCTACTAAGGATCATTTGGGTATTTATAACATTATTCACAGACTTTAAAAAATTATCAACTTATAGAATTCAAGCTGTGGGAAGTTGTTATATCTAATTTTCAGTTCATCATCACCTGCAGTTGCTGTAACAAATGGTTTCATGCACCTTATGTGGCCCATAGGCTGGACATTCTCACCCCTGCTCTAGAACAACACAGTTTTCTTCAATTTGGAAAATCAATGAGAAGAACAATTTAAAGAAAATAATAAATATCTGCTTATTTTGCTATGAAGAAGTAATGTTTGTCTTGTCTAGGACAAGAACCTGTTGTAATATACACGTATTCATAAAACATCTATATGCTCATATTTATGAGGGGGGAGAGAGAGAGAGAGAGAGAGAGAGAGAGAGAGAGAGAGAGAGAGAGAGAGAGAGAGAGAGATGGGGGGAAAGGGAAAAGAAGGAAGGGAGGAAGGGAGGGAGGAAGGGAAAATTTGTTTTACTTATTTATACAGGGGCTTTGTTCTTCCTGTTTCTCAAATTTCCTCAAGAAAGAGACAGGGCAGGATGGAAAGGAGGTAGTAAGGAAAGAAGGTAGGTTTTCATTGATTAAAATATTTTATTTATAACAACAACAACAATAAAATATGAGCTAGTCTTAGAAAAATGGACTATTTATATGTTTAATATCCCATGTAGTTTCTTGATAATGATAAAATTTTCCAAATTTTATTAATTCAATACCAAATCATATAAAAGAAGTGACCGGGGAAAGAGGACATACTTAATATTAAACATTTTTAAAGATGTTAAAAAATCATAAAGTTTAATATATGCCCATAAATTTAATTATTTTGCTTTGTTCCAGTTAATTTGCATACCACTATAGACAGACACAAGGCAAACAGAGCAAAAAAAAAGGCATATAGTAAGCCCCTACTGTATGCCATGAACTGTGTTAAGCACTAAGAATAGAAATACAAAGAAAAAAATCCTAGCCTTCAAGGATCCTGCTTTCTAAAGAGGGAAGTAACCTGCAAGAGAGCACTGAAAAGAGGAAGGTGAGAGAAACAAGAGAGATCTCCATACAGAAGCATGGAATAAAAGTCCACAGACTCAGAAATAGCTAGGAGAAGAAAGACAGATAGGTGTCCTGGCATTCTCCCCAAAGTGAAAACCTAAGGAGGAGCTTTGTTGTTGTTGTTTAGTCCTTTTAATCATTCATGTTTGAGTATTCATGACCCTATCTGGAATTTTCCAGGCAAAGATACTAGGATAGTTTGCCATTTCTTTCTCCAACTCATTTTTACAGATGAGGAAACTGAGGCAAACAGGATTACATGAATTGTCCAGGATCACATAGGTAATAAGCTTCTGAGGTGGGATGTCAACTCTGGTCTTTCTGGCTCCCGGCCAAGGTGATCTTTCAACTTAGGTCTCCATTAGGAAAAACTTACCAATGGTAAGAGGGGACCAGCATGGTGAAAAGATGTCCTAAAGTATGAAGGAAACTGAGGCATATTTTAATCACTAAAAGAAATGAGGATTCAGGGATCTGTTAGATGATTTCAAAGATATAGCAAATTCTATGTTCTCAGGCTGCAGAAGAAATCCATGATGCTTATTAGGTTTCTGTAGGCACCCCTGATTGTAGTTTTGCAGGTTCTCTTGTGAGACTGGTGGGTATTCTAAGGCTCATATTTTCTGCAAACTCCCAGGCATGGTGCATGACCAAAACTTGCCTAGAAACATTAGTGTATATTTTGCTTAGAATAGTTGTACAAATGGAAACTAGTGAAACTGGAAAGTAAAAGAAAAAAAAAGGTTTAAAAAATTGATGTAAATAGCTACTAAATAGATAGTTTTTTGATGTGTTCAAGAGATTTTTTCTTTTGTTAATATATAATTAGAATACAATTGGTCTTATCTAATATGGTTCAAATTGGCTACCAAAAAAGCCAAGTATCTTGGACTAGCTCTTCTATTCTTGAGTTAAAGTTTTTCTTTATACAGCAGCATGCACAGTTGGGTCAAAATGGATCATATCTTTTTAAAGGAAGTGACAGAAATCTGAATTCAGTGACAGAGGGAAGAGGAGTTCAAGGATAGAATGTCATAGATAAGAAAAAAAGAGAGGAATGTGGCTCATATTTTGCCAATCTCCAAGAGATGGTGAATTTTCTTATCACCTTGCCATCTTAGAGATTCTGAGATAATTCGGAATTTATTTCAGCATTATGCAAGACATGCCTCAAAAAAGCCAAAAAATAGATGATACAGGGAAAACCTAATTCCTTTGACATGTGTCATGTGAATGAATATTTTCATGGAATAGTCATTTAGGAATTTAGAATATTTTTACATGGTAAATTCCTTGATTCTCTGTTTCTATCTGAATTGGATTTAAAAGATTATGAGACTTAAGAGGCTTTGTAATAGGGCTAGCCCTAGGCAACATGATGAAGGAGAAATATAGCATCTCATAGTTGAAATGTACCTCAAATGTATTAAATAATGTCCTGAGCAGGATTACTCTTGGTAATTAAACTTTCTTTCTCCTACCCTCTCTTACCTGTCTCCCCATGAATACTTCCCAAAGAAGACCATCCTATTCTCAACAGTATTGATTATAAGGTTTTTAAAACCTTACCTTTTTTTCAAAACTTGCTTCTCTCTAATTGCTGCTTTTTGTTTCTAGTTCTGCTCTCAGAAGTGAAATAAAATAAATATTAAAATATACATTTTTGTATTTAATCAATGTGAGAATTTATTTGATGACATTAATACAAATTGTTTTTCATTTTTTAAATTGTGGGGGTTTGAGAAAAAGAAAATATATTCCCATTAATTAAAAATTGGTTGAAGGAAGCTGCAAATGTCATTGCTTTCATGCATCTGCAGATGAAGTCAGTATATTGTTATTTTCACTTATTTATTTTAGTTTGTTTTTAGAGATCTCATATAACAGAAGAAATTTGTAAATGTCAAGGCAAGTAAATAAAATAAATCCTTAATACTTACCTATTTGAAATTATTCCTAAATTAAATCCTCTTTACCAAATTTATGATAAGTGACCTAGTTGGAATCCTACAGCAATGGGAAACTCATAGTATAATAATGATGTCCATTCTACTTTTGTACAGATTTAAATACTACAATAAGCTTTTTTCCCCTTTTCCCTTTCTTAGGAAATCAAAATCTGTTTTCTTCAGCCTATAACTCTTGACTCATAATTATGACTGGGCATACAAAAATCAACTAATGTTGGGGTCTCGATTTGAACTAAAGCTTCCTCACTGCAGATTGCTATTTCCCTCCCCACCAACCCAATTACAAAAGACTGCTTCCATTTTTTCTGTGTCTTACCTAAAGTTTGATGTGCAGAATTGAACTTATCATTCCATATATGATCTGATGAGGACAGAATATAATGAGACTGTAAATTTCCTCCTGTTGAATACTCTATTTAAATTAATGCTGCCCTATTGCTTTTCCATTGCCTTCCTCTTTGGTCCCTAGTTTCCAAAGTAACTATGCTGAATGTCATTCCTAATGCATGAAACCTTCTGCTATTTATGTTGTACTATACTAGTATTTGTTGGTAAGAAATGAAAATATTCCCTCCTTTCCTTCCAACGTTTGACACTGGGATGAGTGAACTCAGGCTTAGTGTGGCGGAAGCAATAGCTGTGATCCTTGGAGGGAGCTGACAGAAGCAGCTTTGGGAGCTTTAAGCCCAGTCTGTAAGGGGATGAGACAACTGGTTAGAAAGAGTTCAAAGGGGACCCTTTGCTGGTTCTGGGAGCATCTGACATTAAGGCAACTCTACTGATCATAAAAAGTATTAGTTTGCAAATTACAGAGTGAAGAGGAATGTTTGGGATTGATCAGAAGAGAGCAGAAGCCCTGGCCATAGTTCCAGGGCCAAGAGAAGTGGTAGGACTAAGGCCTTCAGGGGAAAGTGGCCCTTCCTGTTAAAGAGCAGCATAGACCAGGGGAGCTGTAACCATTCCTCTCCTAGTATAACACCATCATGGAAGCACTAAAAATTTACAGATCCTCCAAAACTAGCTCTGACAGCAATAGCACAAACACACATGCACAAAGCTTGTCACAGGGCCTCCCTAACCCCTGGTGAACAGAACCCATCTTTAACATAAAGTTCAAAGTGAAGATATAGACTAGGAGAATGAACAAACATCAATAATAAGAATTTGACCATAAAAACCAAGATGGCGAGGGAGGAAAAAATGAAGCAAAGAATGTTAAACATAAATAATAGAAAAGAAGAAAGGAGGGTGTGAAATAAAGCATAAGGAAGCAGTATTTGTGACTTCTTCAGGGCCTCAGAGCTGGTAAGCATCTGAGGGCATGCTTGAACTCAGATTCTTGGTACCAGGAGGTCTTGCACTGTACTTATTGGATTGTCTAGTTGCTAGATGCTGTGGAACATCAGTGACTTTTCATCTTTCATTTACACTATACTAGTAAGGTATAAATAACTATTATTTTTAAATTTTACTCATGACTGTCTTGCTATATTAGCATTATATTTAGGAGTAAGAAAATGAGAAAAAATTCATAGAGAAAATTACAAAGGAAAATGTTAGATTTAAGCAATCATTTAGTTTTATGAGCTTATTTTTTCCTTGAAAAAAAGTGAGAGGAAGGAAGAAATGAATGAATAATTCTGATATTTTTAAAAATTCAAATGAGAAATGTAATTCTGCAGAGCATTTGAAAAAATCTGACCTTGAAAATTTTTGTTTTGTATAATGTTTTATAGTTTGAGTTTATGCTTAGCTTGGAAATATAGGTATTAAATTAGAAAATGCTTTATGTGGCATTTCTCTTCTCAGCTTGCCCAGGAAAAGCAAAATAACAGACTTGCTTTCTGTATTAATTAAACTTTTCTCCAACTATGCATATAATGCCTTTTATTTGATCTGGAGGTATTTCATGCTCCTAAAGCCCCACTGTGGATTTTTTTTCTTAAGGATACACACATGAGCAGTCATCTAAGAAATGGGGGGATGGTATTTTGCTTTAATTTAAAATGTCTCTTTTCTTGGGATTTGTTTAATTTTGTTTTTATTTTTAAATTCAGAGACTGCAAACTAAAGATATGTTAATTATATGTTTCTTTGGACTTATTTTTGTGGCCAGTGAAGCCTAAAAAGCACAAAGAATGGGTGGAGTTAATTAACATGCATTTTTCTATAACTCATAGAGAAGACAAGTCATATTTCTCAAAACCTCAATTTCTTCATTTATTTTGTGAAGGCACTATATTGCATTATTTCTGTAACCCCTTCCTAAACTGTTACTCTGTAAAATAAGACTCATAAATTTATCACATGGCAAGAATTTGCACTGAGACTAATTGCTAGAAGATTGTCCAGCACATGGGTGCAAAATTGGAATGGGTCTCCTTTCATTAGGAGAAACTACACTCACAAGATCTGGAGTACAAAGCCTTAATGAATATTTCAAATAGAAAGTACTTAACTAAATCCACAGATTTTAAAAACTCAGTTATCCCTTTAATAACAGGAGCTAGTCAGGGAAGAGTAATGTTGTGATCTTATTCAAATATTCAGTTTGGTTGCATAATTTTGCTTTTCCCCATCCAGCTCTCCAGAAGTACATATATTTATTGACTTTTCCTTTAATGAATTTATGATCTCATCAGCGTATGTGGGCTTTCTTCCCAATTCAGTTCACTACGGAGCCAAGCCTATGTAATACTATCAAATTCTTGTGCACATTTTTAGAAATCTTCTATAGATGTTCTATTAATCTCTGGCTGTTTTACTATTTCATAGATACTAATACTGCTTTTGGGCCATCCATCCGTTATTCTTTACTCTCATTACATGTCTAGTTCACTACTTCCCTCTTCCTCCTTTCTGCTCCCCCCTTCCCCCAATCATGTTGCTGAGAAATGATGTCTTTAAGATTAGTGATGTCTTTTAAATCATCTTGATTTATTTTAATTTTTATATTAACTTCATTTTATAATATATCCTATTTTTTCTTCCCTCTCAAAATATAACAAATCTTTGAAGTTTAAAATTTATAATGCTAAGAACTTGAAATTTAATCATAGGTAATGGGAAGTAAACAATGTCATCCCACTCTTATAACAATTATGAAAAAAAAACAAAGTAAACACATAAAGTAAAATAAAAAACAAACAAAAAAGCAACCCATAAAATTCACCAATCAACACAAAAAACTGATGCTGCTTCACTCATCTTTGGTAAAATCATGCAACCTATTATTTTACCTGCCTTCAACCATACTGATTTCCTTTGTACTTTGGATTACATAAAGTATTTCTTTTTGAGATGACAGAATGCCACAATTCAAAGTCATTTAGCATGAGGGAATATGAATGGGAAAAAAAGATAGACTTTTTCTGGCAGAGAATATTGAAAATTTCATGCAGTTTTCCAAATTCAATGTCATCTTCTAATCTATTCAGTATTGGATCCAGTGGATGATTGCCCATCAATAGTCTCTGTTTAAAATGTAGGTATTTGTTCAACTTCATTTTCTGAAATTATATTATGCAAATTCTCTTTTCCTTTTTCAGTTCATCTGAGAAACTGGTAACTACTCCCAACTAGACTAGAGAAAAACAATTGTCAATTCAAAGAATAAAGAGTAAAAATATTTAAGTATTGAAATATAGCCTTAAAGAGTTGCCCATCCAACTTCATGCTATAGATTGGCCAATAAGAATTTTTAATTGACTTAGTTTTTCCATTTTGACAACTACAATAATCTTTTTTGGTGACTATAATTCTCACTGAGGAAGTCACCTAGTGGTTTGGACAATGATAATTATAACATAAAATGTCTTAAGTTTAAAAGAACATAAGGGAAAATGACCTATTAATAAGGACTGTCTATTTGATTAGAAATTGTGCAAGACATTCCTCAAGGCAATGGCCAGACATCTTTGGTTTGTATATATTTCTCCATTGAAGTTTTGCTTAAGGATAATGCTTAGTTGATTATTGAACACAATTATAAATATTGATAATCTTATTAATTTTCTTCTAAATGAAAGCATAAACATAATAATACTATTCTCCTTCCAAAAATAAGTGTTTAAAAAGAAGAAATCTGGACAGCTCTTTGAGGACAGAAACTTTTATGTTAGTCTTTGTAGTCTCAGCTTCTGGTATAATGTACATTATATATATATATATGCATATATATATATTACATATACATAGTAGGCATTTAATAAATATTTTGCTGAATGATTCAGTCTGTATTCAGACATAATCAGTATATTTTCTGGGTATTGATAGTATTTTTCAACATACATCCTTCAGAGCATTTGTACATGATTGCACTACAAAAATAGTAAAGTCATTCATAGTTGATCATCCCTGAATATTGTTATTACTTTGTGTACAGTACATTTCACTTTGCTTGAGTACATGGAGGACTTTCTGAGATTTTTACTTCCTGAGAGCATGTAATCCATGACATCGCATAACAAAATTTATACACAATAATATTGCATCAAAACCACACATTTTTAATACACATATTATTGTCATTTCCCAAATGATGGGCATACTCTCAATTTCCACTTTTTTTTTGCCCTGAGAAGAGAGCAAAATGCGTATGGAAGAAAACTAGCAAAGTATTTTTCAGGCACCTACTGTGTATCAGGCACTTTGCGAAGTGTTTTATTGTTTGCTTGTTTTTCAAATAATATTTTTCTATTTTCAAAATATGCAAAAAAAATGGTAGTGCTAAGTGAACAAGTGCTAATTTTAGCCCTGTTTTAGAAAGCGTAATTTGGTTGTAATCCAGTATGTGTTAAACATAGTAAAAATATATGTTAAATCCTATATAGGCAAACATATTTATCCATTTACCTTGTTCCAAAGGAAAAAAACAGATAAAAAATTAAAAAAAAAAAATGAGAAAGAAAATAAAATTCAAGCAAACCACAACAAAAAGAGTGAAAATACAATGTTGTGATACAACCTCAGCTCCCACAATCCTCTCTCTGGGTGGAGATGGTTTTCTTCATCACAGTTCTATTGGAACTGTTTTGAATCATCTCATTGTTGAAAAGAGCCACATACATCAGAATTAATTCTCATATAATCTTGTTGTTGCTGTGTATAATTATCTGGTTCTGTCCATTTCACTCAACATCAGTTCATGCAAGTCTCTCTGGGTGTCTCTAAAATCATCCTGCTGATCATTTCTTATAAAACAATAATATTCCATAACATTCATATACCATAATTTATTCAGCCATTCTCCAATTGATGGGCATACATTCAGTTTCCAGTTTCTAACCACTACAAAAAGGGCTGCCACAAACATTTTTGCACATTTGGGTCCCTTTCCCTCCTCTAAGATCTCTTTGGGATATAGGCCCAATAGAAACACTGCTGGGTCACAGGGCATGCACATTTTGATAACTTTTTGAACATAGTTCCAAATTGCTCTCCAGAATGGTTGGATCCGTTCACAGTTCCACCAACAATGTATCAGTGTCCCAGTTTTCCCACATCCCTTCCAACATTCGTCCTTGTCTTTTCCTGTCATTTCAACCAATCTGACAGGTGTGTAGTGTTATTTCAGAGTTGTCTGAATTGCTTTCTCTGATCAATAGTGACTTAGAGCATCTTTTCATATGCCTTGAGATGGTTTCAATTTCTTCATCTGAAAATTGTCTGTTCATATCCTTTAATCATTTATCAACTGGAGAATGACTTGAATTCTTATAAATTTGAGTCAATTATAGATTTTAGAAATGAGTCCTTCATCAAAACCCTTGATTATAAAAATGTCTTCCCAGTTTAATGCTTCCCGTCTAATTTTATCTGCATTAGTTTTGTTTATACAAAATTTTTTTAACTTAATATAATCAAGGGGAATTCTGGGGGGCGCAGCCAACATGGCAGAGTGAAAACATGACTCTCTGCCTCCTCCTCCGATCTTCTCTCAAACCAACAATAAAATAAGCCTCTGAACTGATCTTCAAGACAAAGAACTAAGAAATATTTGGGCACTGCTTTCTGAAAAACTTCATATCAGATTTGTCTAACTGGGACAGAGAGATAAATAGACGACTCCTGTGTAGGCCGGAAGTGAGGTTGGGACTCAGCTCAGCTCATCGTGGCAGAAACTCCAAACTCGAAATTCCAAACACCTGGAGTTTATCTGAGGCACTCGGGACACTCTGCCCTGATTGGGGGCAGGTATTCTGGCAGACTTGCCTTGTTTAAGGAGTAATCCCAATTTAGTCCTAGGCCCCACCAGCCCAGCACCTTAAGTTAATTCACCGAATTGCCCCAGGGCAAAGATTTTTTCCGAGCCTTTAAAGAGACATCCACACTGTCTAAAAAAAATGAAAAAGCAAAAGAGAGCTCTCACCATAGACAGCTTTTATCAAGAGAAAGAAGTGATGACCCCAGATCCTGAGGTTCCTTTAGACAAAACTCCAAAGGAAGTTTTTAAGGACCCTCACTGGTTCCCTTTTCAAAAGGCCTTTCTGGAAGATTGCATAAAGAACCTCATAAGAGAGCTGGAGGGTAAATGGGAAAATAAATTGAAATCAGTGCAAGAAGGATACAATATCTTGCAAGAAGGATATGACACCCTGCAAAAGAGATATGAAAAAGACACCAATTTATTGAAAAATAAAATTAGTGAAGTGGAAAAAGAGTGCAATGAACAAAAAAATTTAATTGGCCAGTTACAAAAGGAGCTTCAAAAGGTAACTGAAGAAAACAACACTTTAAAAATAAGAATTGAACAAATGCAATTGAATGACTCAATAAGACTTCAAGAATCAGTCAAACAAAAGCAAAAAAAATTGAAAAATTAGAAGAAAATTTGAAATATCTCCTAGAAAAAACAACTGACTTGGAAAATAGATCTAGGAGAGATAATCTAAGGATTATTGGACTTCCCAAAAGCCATGATGAAAAAAGAATCTAAACACTATCTTCCAGGAAATCCTGAAAGGAAAACTGCCCTGAGATTGTAGAATGAATGGGTGAAACTGCAAATCATAGACACAATCAATAATTTCATCCAGGAGAATGACAATAAGGGGACAACATACCAAAATTTGTGGGATAAGGCCAAAGCAGTTATAAGGGGCAATTTTATATCTCTAGATGCTTACTTGCATAAAATAGAGAAGAATAGATCAATGAATTGGGCTTATTATTAAAAAAAAACTAGAAAAAGAACGAATTTAAAACCCTCAATTAAATAACAAATTGGAAATTCTAAAAATAAAAAGAGAAATTAATAAAATTGAACAAAAGAAAACTATTGAATTAATAAATAAAATTAAGAGTTGGTTCTATGAAAAAACCAACAAAATAGATAAGCCTTTAGTTAATTTGATAAGAAAAAGGAAAGAGAAAAATCAAATTGTCAGTCTCAAGAATGATAAGGGAGAAGTTTCCTCCAATGAAGAGGAAATTAGAGCAATAATTAGGAATTACTTTGCCCAACTTTATGCCAGTAAGTTTGATATTCTAAAAGAAATGGAGGAATATCTACAAAACTATAGATTGCCCAGGTTAACAGAAGAGGATATAAATTATTTAAATAGCCCCATATTAGAAAAAGAAATAGAACAAGCTATTAACCAACTCCCTCAGAAAAATTCTCCAGGGCCAGATGGATTTACATGTGAATTCTACCAAACATTCAAAGAACAATTAATTCCAATACTATACAAATTATTTGAGAAAATAGGGACAGAAGGTATATTGCTAAATTCCTTCTATGAGACCAATATGGTGCTGATAGCTAAACCAGGTAGGGTGAAAACAGAGAAAGAAAACTATAGACCAATTTCCCTAATGAATATTGATGCAAAAATTTTAAATAAGATATTAGCAATGAGATTACAGAAAGTCATCC
>JAJPUD010016883.1:0-18607 GCA_023553655.1 Myrmecobius fasciatus
AAGCTTGGGAAAAAAAGTTTTTTTGCAAAGGTCAATGTTGAAAGGTCACTCATATATTTTGTAAATAAAAAGCTTTATAAAAAAAAAAGAAAAACATGAAGTGCTCATGGGTAGGCCAAACTAATATAATAACAATGACAATACTATCTAAATGAATCGACTTATTCATTGCCATACCAATCAAACTCCAAAGAAATTATTTTACACAGCTAGAAAAAATAATAACGAGGTTCATCAGAAAGAACAAAAGGTCAAGAATTTCAAGGGGATTAATGAAAACAAATGCAAATGAAGGTTGGCCTAGTGGTACCAGACCTAAATCTATATTCTAAACCTGTGGTCATCAAAATCATTTGGTACTGGCTAAGAAATAGAATAGTTGATCAGTGCAATAGATTATATTCACAAGACACAATAGTTAATGACTATAATAATTTAGAGTTCGATAAACCCCGAGATCCCCATTTCTTAGATTAAAAAATCACTATTAGAAAAAAATTGCTGGAAAAATTGGAAATGAATAGGCACTGACCCACATCTAACACCCTATATCAAGGTAAGGTTGAAATGAGTTAATGACTTAGATATAAAGAGTAATATCATAAGTAAATTAAAGAACAAAGGATAGTCTGCCTCTCAGATCTATGGAGAAGGAAGGAATTTTTGTGCAAATAAGAACTGGTGTACATTATGGAATGTAAAATGGATAATTTTGATTATATTAAAATGAAAAAGTTTTGTTAAAAAAAACTACTGCAGGCAAGATTAGAAGGGAAACAATTAACTGGAAAAAATTTACATTCAAGGATTCTGATAAAGGCTTCATTTCTAAAACATATAGAAAATAGACTCAAATTTATCGGAATTCAAGCCATCTTCCAATTGATAAATGGTCAAAGGATATGAACAGACAATTTTCATATGAAGGTATTGAAACGTTTTCTAGTCATCTGAAAAGATGCTCTAAATCACTATTGATCAGAGAAATGAGAATTAAGATTGCTCTGACATGTCAATATACTTCTCAGATTGGCTAAGGAAAATTAACAGGAAAAGTTAATGATGAATGTTGGAGGGGATGTGAGAAAACTGAGCTACTAATACATTGTTCATAGTGTTGTGAATTGATTGAAACATTCTGGAGAATAATTTGGAATTTTGGCCAAATGGTTATCAAACTGTATCTACCCTTTGATCCAGCAATGTCTGTACTGGGCCTGTATCCCAAAGAGATCATAAAGGAGGGAAAGGGTCCCACATGTGAAAAAATATTTGTTAGTTCTTTTTGTAGTGGCAAGAAACTGGAAACTGAGTAAATGCCCATCAGTTGGAGAATAGCTGAATAGGTTATAGTATATGAATGTTACAAAATATTATACTTGTATAAGAAATGATTAGCAGGATGATTTCAGAGAGGCCTGGAGAGATTTACATGAACTTATGCTATGTGAAGTGAGTAGAATCAGGAGAACATTGTACATGGCAGCAGCATGATTATGTGGTCATCTATTCAGATGGATGTGGCTATTCTCAATAGTGAAGAGATTCAAGCCATTTCCAATGATCTTGTGATGAAGAGAGCCATCTGCACCCAGAGAGAGAACTTCTTGCTAAAAAAGCTGCTAATCCTATGTACTATATAATGTGAATTTATAGTCGTCTGAGAAATTTGGCTTGAAAAAATCTCTTATTTGGTGGTAAATATATTTATTTTATATGGCATGCCTGCTTGAGAGATAGATTTAGTATAAGACCTTTCGAAAGGTGTAATGCCCAGGTGCCCATAGCTAGCAGGAAACGCAAGTGACCATCTGGGGGCCGAATGGCTGAGCACAGGTGCGGCATTACTGATGCAGCAAAACACCACGGGACAGAGGACCATAGAGCCTAAGTTACCTGAAAGATGTTTTGCATATTGCACAAGACCTGCAGGAGCTGTACATGGCTCGAGGGCTGGCGCCCTATCAGAGCAGGCCAGCTCAGACCGGAGACCTCCGGGGTGGGACACGATTGGTTCGCTGTGGCGTGGGCAGAGAAGGACGAGAAGGGATAAAAGGAGACTGCCGCCATAGAGACTGATTTACTATTAGCACAGCTTTGTAGACTATGTAGGTGTAACACATAATAAAGCAAGATAAAGCATATCCTGGTGTCCTGTGGTGAAGTGTGAGGTTCCTCCAGGCCGTGGAGGCTTGGAGCCGGAGACGTTGGAAGCCTGTTGAGGTGAGCTTATCCTACCCTTAAGCTTAATTGTAACGCTGGTCGTTACAGAAAGGGAAGAAATTTATATACTTTGTTCCAAAGAAAAAAAACCAAAACACTCATTTTTCTTACCTAAACTTTATAGGTATAATACTTTTTTGTTGAAAAAAAACATTAAAAAATTCACTAATAGAAGAATTGAACATGTTTAATATATATTGGATTATTTGCTATCTAGAGGAGAGGGTAGGGGGAAGGGAGGGAGAAAACAATTTGGAAACCAAAATTTTTCAAGGGTGTATGTTGAAAACTATCTATGCATATGTTTTGAAAATAAAAAGCTTTATAAAAATTCCCTACTATTCCCTATTATCTCTAGTATAAAATAAAAATATTACTTAAAACCCTTTATAACTGGGCTTCTCTGTATCTTCCATCATCCTCCATCTCTTCCACAAAACTTCCCTTCATACTTACTGTATTTAAAAAAAAATATTTTCTTTTTATTGTTTAAGTTTTGCATGTACATTTAGTTTTTACATATTTCTGTATGAGTCATCTTGGGAAAGAAAAACCAGAACAAAAGAGAAAAACCTTGAGAAATAAAAAGAAGAAAAAAAGAAGAAAAATGCAAAATTGTATGAGTTCATACACATTGTTTCCATAGTTCTCTCTCTCTCTGGATGTGGATGGTGGGTTTTTTGTGTTTTTTGTGTGGTTTTTTTTTGGTGGATGGTGTTTTTAACCTCAAGTTTATTGGAGGAGGCAGAGTAAAGGCAGGAACTTGCCTGACCTCTCCCTCAAACCTCTCTAAATTTCTTTATAATGACTTTAAACAGATTTTAGAGCATCAAAACACCCAAACACAGAGTAGAACATTTTTCAGTTGAAGACAACTTAGAAAGTCAGCAAAAAAGGTCTGTGGAGCCCAATGCACAATTCCAGTTCAGTCCATGCCAGCACAGACCCTCCCTGGTCACAACCCAGGCCCAGCCCCAGCCTACACCCCAGAACCAGTGAGGTGATATCTCTGAATCAGCAGTGGTGCTGGAGGCTTCTGGACCTCTTCACCCAGGGACACCAGGAAGGACTTGGAATATCAGTAGAGAGGGTCTGTGGCAATGGGGGTGGGGAGTCCTGTGTACAGTCCCAGCAAAGGCCATGCCAGAGCAATCCCCGCCACCACACCAGTGGTCCCAGCTTGAGCGAAGTAGGACTTTGTTGCTTCAGCACAGTAGATCTTACAACTAAGGTGAGGTGGGGACACACTCTCAAGCTCCCAGGCAGAAAAAGGGGATTGTTGTCAGCTTCCTAGAAGCATCTCTGAAAACAATTGTACAAAACCCCTGAAGCTTGGGATAATGCCTCTACCATCCTGGAAACACCTCTACTTTAACAGAGTTAAAAGCAGAATAATAGGCTAGGAAAAATGAGCAGAAAAACCAAAAAAGTTTTTCACTATAGAAAGTTATTATCATGACAAAGAGGATCAAAACACACACTCAGAAGATGATAACATCAAATATCCTACATCCAAAGCCTCCAAGAAAAATAAGAATTGGACTCATGCCATGGAAAAGCTCAAAAGGGATTTTGAAAATTGAGTAAGAGAGACAGAAGAAAAGTTGTTAAAAATTTAGAGTGGTGCAAAAGAAAATGCAAAAATCTAATAAAGAGAATGCCTTAAAAAGCAAAAGTGGCCAATAAGGAAAGAAGATTCCAAATCTCACTGAGGAAAATAATGGCTTAAAAATAGAATTAAGCTACTGTAAGTGAATAACTTTATGAGAAATCAAGATAAAATAAAGCAAAACCAAAAGAAAAAGAAAAAAATAATAAAAATGTGAAATATATCATTGAAAAAAAACTGACCTGGAAAATAGATCCAGGAGAGATATTTAAAAAAAATTATTGGTATACCTGAAAATTATGATCAACAAAAGAGCCTGGACACCATCTTTAAAGAAATTATTAAGGAAAATTATCCTGATATTTTAAAACCAGAGATTTAAATAGAAATCTAAAGAATCCACCAATCTACTTCCTGAAAAAGATCACAAAATGAAAACTTCCAGAAATATTATAGTTAAATTATGGAACTCCCAGGTCAAGGAGAAAATATTGCAAGCATCCAGAAAGAAACAATTCAAATGTAATAGAACCACAACTAGTATAATACAAGACTTAGCAGCTTCTACATTAAAGGATTGGACGGCTTGAAATATTATATTCCAAAGAGCAGTGAAGTTAGGATTACAACCAAGAAATACCTACCCAGAAAAATTATGTCTAATCCTTCAGAGGAAAATGTAGTCACTCAATGAAATAGAGTATTTTCAAGTATTTGTGATGGAATGACCCAGAGCAGAATCAAAAATTTGGTTTTTAAATACAGGACTCTGGAGAAACATAAGGAGGTAATCAGGAAAGTGAAATTATAAAGAACTTAATTAGGTTTATCTGTTTACATTCTTGCATGGGAGGATGATACTTGTAACTCATTAGAATGTTCTCATTATTATGGCAGTTCAGAGGAGTATATATGGATGGAGGGTTGAATATGAAAGGATAATATCTTTTTTTAAAATGATAAAATTAAGAGAGGAATGAATTGGGACAAAGGGAAGGGGAGAAGTCAAATGGTACAAATTATCTGTCATAAAAAAGGAGGCAAGAAAAGTATTTTTCGGAGGAGGGGAAAAGAGGATAATTGAATGAATCTTACTGTCATCAGAACTGGCTCAAAGAAAAAATAACATATATACTCAATAGGGATATTAAATTAGCTCATATCACAGGAAAATAAAAGGGGAATGAGATATGAGACAGAGGGAGTGTGATAAAAGAGAAGGCATATTGGAGGAGGTAGTGCTTAGTGGCAAGGGACTGCTCTTGAGGAGGGACAGAGTGAAAGAAGAGAGAGATAAATGAGGAAAAATGCAGTTAACAATAGTAATTGTAAAAAAAAAAATTCCCAACCAAGTTTTTCTGATAAGGCCTCATTTATCAAACATATAGAGAACTGAATCAAATTTATAAAAATAAAACCCATACCCCAACTGATAAATGATCAGAAGATATGATCTGTGCCCAAAGGGATATAAATTCATGCATATCCTTTGACCTAACAACATCACTTCTTGGCATGAATACAAAAGTGATTAAAAGGAAAAGGAAAATGACCTATATATACAAAAATATTCAATTGTTGGTAAAATCATGAGCAAGATGCTCTCAGAAAAGAAGCCAACAAACCTGGAACTCCATGAACTGAAGCAAAGTGAAATGTACCCTATACAAAGTAATAACAATTTTCTGGAATGATCAGCGTTGAATGACTTTGGTATTCTCAGTAGTGCAATCATCCATGATTACTCTGAAGAACTTATGATGAAAAAGCCTATTCATACAGAAAAAAAGGAAATGATTGTGTCTGAATATATATGGAAGGATAGGATATTCTATCTCCCTCCCTCCTCTTCTTCCCTTCTTCTTCTCTCTCTCTCTCTTTCTCCCTCTCCTTCTCCCTCCCTTCCTCCTTCTCTCTCTCTTTCTCTCTCTCTCTCTCTCTCTCTTTCTCTCTCTCTCTCTTTCTCTCTGTCTCTCTCTCTTCCCTCCATCCCTTTCTTGCTCTCTTTTTCTTGATGGTTTTTATTTTCATTTGGGTAGGAGATTGATGCTTATTGTTCTTTATGGATTTTATGGAAATATTTTGTATACACATGGTTTCTTGATTGTAGGTGGGGATTTGAGAGAACCTAGAACTCAATTTTTTTTATTTGCAAAACATATATATGGGTAATTCTTCAACATTAACCCTTACAAAGCTTTCTGTTACAAATTTTTCCTCCCTACTCCCCACCCCTCCCCTAGATGGCAGGATATCTACTACATGTTAATTATGTTAAAATACTTGACAAATCGAATATATGTATACATATTTCCACACTTATCATTGTTTTGCAAGAAAAATCATATCTACAAGAAAGAAAAATCAGATAAAGGAAACACAATGCAAGCAAACATCAATCGAGAGCCTGAAAATGTTATGTTGTGGTCCACATTTCACATCCCTCTCTCTGGGTGTATATGGCTTTCTTCAGTGAACAATTGGAAGTGAGAACTCAAAAATTTTAAAAATAAAAGTAAAAAAAATGTTTTTTAGTGTAACTGGGAAAAATATAAAATAAATTAAAACAAAGTTTATTAGAATTGCCCTGGATCACTGAATTGCTGAGAAGAACAAGTTTATCATAGTTGATTATCACATAATCTTCTTGTTGCTATATACAATGTTTTCCTGGTTCTTGCTTCACTCCTCATCAGTTCATAAATATCTGTCTCTTCAGGCTTTTATGATGGATTCCCTTAAATCCTTGAAACTCTTCTTTCCCAATTTTTGGGACCCCAGTCTTTACAGGTTCCCCTCCTTCTTATCTGACCATTCCTCCTCCTCTCTTGTTTTCTCCTCCAGATCACATCTTCTAACTGCAGGGATCCCTTAATTTGCTGACTTGGGCCCTCTTCTCTTCTACCTCTATACTACTTTACATGGTGATCTCATCAACTCCTATGGATTTACTTTACTAGCTCTATGCTGATGATTTTTGAATCCTACCTTTCCTGTTTCAATCTCTCTGCTGGCCTCCAATCTCACATTTCCAACTGTTTTTCAGAAATCTCAAATGAATCATGCAAGATAAAACTTATTCAATATGTCCAACTCAGAGTTCATTATCTGTTTCCCTAAATCCTTTCCTCCATTCCCATAGTTCCATCCTCACTACATTCCCTCTTAGTGTAGAGGTGGAGATTCATTGAATTCATTATTTCTCCTTCCATCCCCCAAAGCCAAGCTATTGCAAAAGCTTTTCAATTTCTCCTTCTCAACATCTCCCAAGTGTGCCCCCTTCTCTTATGCTGCCATCAATCTAGAACAAGTCCTCATTACCTCATGTCTTTATCATTGCAAGAGCCTACTGGCAGATCTGTTTTCATCAAGTCTCTCTTCACTCTATTCCATTCTTGATTTAGTCATAAAAGTGATTTTCCTAAAACACAGGTCCAATAATATCACCCTTTACTCAATAAACTCCTGAGTTTCCATTGTTGCCAGGAATGAATACAGAATGTTGTTTGGCATTCAAAACCTTTCATAGCCCAGTCTTCCCTACATTTCCAGTCTTTTTTACATCTTACTTTCCAATATGCATTCTTCAATCTTGTGACACTAGCCTCCTAGCTATTCCTGGAACAAGATCTTCCATGCCTCCTCTCCTGGAAATTTTCTGTAATTTTCCCTTAGACCTGAAACATTCTGCCTCCTCTGTTCTGACTTCTGACCCCCTAGTTTAAGTCCCAACTGAAATCCCATCTTCAACTTAATCCCTATTATTTCTAAATAATTTGCAAATTATTTCCTATTTATCATATATACAAGTTGCTTTGTATACATTTGTTTGCATGTTGTCTCTCCCATGAGATTGTAAGCTCCATGAGGGAATGGATGATCTTTTGTCCCTTTTTGCATGTAGTGTCTGGCACATGGTAGCCATTTAATAAATGTTTGACTTGGTATTATAGGATGCTATCCTGGTCTGCCTTGTACATATATATATATATATATATATATATATCTATATCTATATCTATATCTATATATATATATATATATATATATATATAAATTTAAAGTATTCTATGAAAACGCAATAGTATGAGATTGTTTAAAAACTCAGTCTTGTATGAATCTTTTACATTTTGTTTTTGAATTTTTTCAGTATTTTTCAGCACATATAGAGTTAAATTTAAGGCAGCCTTAGAATCATTTTAACAGTTCCTAAAGGTTTGGGAAATATACTAACAAGTTAAGAAGTAAATAGTTACTTGTGAACTGATCAGATATGCTTAAATTAATTTTCAAACCATAAATTTAAAATATACATGCTCTTAAATGCATAAACTTCTGAAATTTCTGCATTGGGAATTATCTCTGTTACTGTCATTTAAATAATTTTCATGGTCATTCCTAGAAGAAAATTCATTCCTAGAATAAAAAAGAAAAAAAAATCAGATGAGAAAAGCTGAATTTGTCAACAAAACCCCGCAGGTCCCAAAGCAGGAGTATGTAATTTTGTGACACAGAAAACAAATCTAAATGTTGGAGTCCAAAGTCCTGATCATCAGACCTTGGGCAAATCATTTATTTATTTATGTATTCATTCATTCAGTGAATATTTATTCAGAACCCATATTTGCAATATGGTTGCAAAGCCTACTTAAACACTCATATAGTTCTAGGTATATTTAAGTGTCTGTCTGACATAAAGGTGAGATGTTTCACCATTTCATTATTTTAGTGATAGCAGGTTGTTACCTTGACTGTGTTTAATGTACTTAGGATTAACAATTTTGGTACAGATTGTCAGAGGTCGTTATGGAGTACTTTGTGAAACAAAAAAAAGCTACACAAACCTGTTAGAACTAAAGGATTTTTAAATTGAATAGTTTAGCATTAGGCTTAAACTTCTCTGTTTTGGTAGGTAGTTTTCCCTGCATAACTCTTCCTTTACTGGGTTCTGGTTCAAATCAGAAATAAAAATTCCTTTATCAAACAAGACTGTATTTTTACAAGTTGGAACTTGGGTACATGTTGGAGAAGTGGAAAATTCCAGATCATCCACTTCTGGGAGCTTGACATACTGTTTTGGCAAGTAGAAGTTGTGTGGGCAGTCCTGAGGGACTCAGTACTGCCAGAGTTTGATGTTCATCCAAGCGCCTCAACCTTCAGTGGTTTGCAAATCATTGATGATAGTGTTTCTTTTTTGGCACAAAAGCTCTTTAGCAAAGTCACACATTTCATTTATATACTGTCTGCACACTTTTTATTTGTCAATGTTTTTTTTTCTTAAAATCATTTTTTTTCTGGCCTTAAATTGTTGTTCATCAATGACGGTCATAAAACTTTGAAACAGAAACTGTGTTTCTAATTGAAGCACTTGGCACCTCTAACTTTGTTATCAGATGGTGAGTTAGTAAAGCCCTCTAGATTTTTATAAAATATTCACAAATGATATTCATTAGTTCATTTTTATTTCCCAAGTCCAAGGTACAATTTACATCCAAAGCCACTTCATGAAAATCGGAAATAGTTGCTATTTTAAGATCAAGTAATCTTATGGGTATTGAATGAAGTTTAGGGTAGAAAAATAGTGCAAAAAACCCTGGATGGAATATCTAGAGAGCATCTATTTCAGTCTCTGCCATTACAAGATTTTATGACCTTGAGGAAGTCACAAACTCTGTGGGTTTTAATTTCCTTAGTGAAACAATGGGATCTACTTGACCTAAATAGAAAAGACTACTTCATTAAAACATTATAGCACTGGAAGAGGGAATGAGTTGGAATAGGGATAGAATAGAGAGAACTACAACAGAGAAAGCTTTCATTTTAATTTGCATAAAATTTAGGTGTATTTACAGGAGAAAAGAAAAAGAGGTATATCAGATCTCTCTTATGTGAATCCAGTTGCCAAGATAGAGAATTTAGATAAAAATGCAAAATCAAGAGCCATTCTTCAATGGATAAATGGTCAAAAATGGAGCAGAGAATATTTTAAAAATCAACTGCAAATGACCAAGTCCTCCAAGTCGTTATTAATAAAAAAATATACTTAATCCTGATGTTTGTTGGAGGTACTATGGGGAAATAGAAATAATAATGTTGGGGGAGCCACAAATTGGTTCAACTTTTCTTGAAACTAATTTGGAATTATTTGAAATTCTTAAAATATTCATTCCCTTTCAAGCAAAGATTGCATACAAGGTATACTTTCCAATGATACATAATGCATGAGCATAATAATTGAAATTTTAGAAAATAACAAAAGTTTCACTGCAATAGCACATCTTGTTAATGAAGAGATTGGAGAGGTGTTAGTCTCTTATGAGAGAAGTACAGAAATATGGGAGCAAAGTGTTACATAGAGTTTCAGATCAAGTAATTTTAATTACTTTTCCTTAATGTTTTTTTCTTTTTTTGTATACATATTTCCACATTTATCATTGTTGTGCAAGAAAAATAGTCTCTACAAGAAAGAAAAATCAGATAAAGGAAACACAATGCAAGCAAACATCAATCGAGAGCATGAAAATGTTATGTTGTGGTCCACATTTCACATCCCTCTCTCTGGGTGTATATGGCTTTCTTCAGTGAACAATTAGAAATGGTTTGAAACATTTCATTGTTGAAGAGAGCCATGTCCATCAGAATTGATCATCATATAGTATTGTTGTTGCTGTGTATAATGATCTCCTGGTTCTGATTTTTTTTCTTGTGTGATTATTGTTTAAATAACAAGGATTAATAAACATTTACATAAAAGATAAGGGTTTAAGAACAAAGTCCATTAAATTCTCCACATTTCTTTATTTAAATGTACATAGATTGAATGTATAGCAATTTTTCTAGAAATAAGATATTTCATTATTTTGAAAGACTCAAGAAACAGAAAATATGTCAACTTCTTTCTTCTAAAAAAAAACTGACTAATTGAGAATCCTGTCAACTTGGAAGGGCAGACTATTCTTTTGGTGTCAGACCCAGAGTTTACAGCAGGTTTTATCTTAAAGTTACCAAATAAAACAAAGGAATATAAGCAATTAAATTCCATTTGTAAAATTATTTAGAATAAACTTCACCCCAAAGAGGTGATATGAAAACAAATCTACTTCCGTTCTTTTGCAGAAGTAGATTTGCAGACAAGGTGCATAAGTATGAAACATTAAATATATTGTCACATTTTTAAAAATATTGTTTGGTTTCTTTAAATTTTTATTCTTTAAAAATCCATTTTTGATATACAATGGTTGAAATTTACAATGTCTTTAGTTTATATAGCTTAAGTAATGTTTCTAGAGATTTTTGTCAACTTATTATGTTGCTTGAGATAAGGTAGATTGCCCATCAAATAATACAGAATGTGAGCTGGTTTACTTGTTTTAAGAATTCCTTAAATACTTTCACTTTTGCTCTAGTACAGTACCTTACTGAAAATTTTACTAATGTGTAGTTTGTGAATTATTATTTTATTATTTTTTTTGTGGTAGCAAGACTCAATAGTCTAATGGAAGAGGTGTTGGACTTGAAGGCAAGAACCTAGTTTCCAGTGAGGCAGAAACTACTAGCTCCTGAAACCACTCACTTAATTTAAGAAGATAATAATATTTCCTCTTCCTTTGAGTTTAAATATGCCATTTAACAACTCTCAACTTTTATTCCTACTATTATTTTCTAGATATGAACCCCAAAAATCAATTCCTTTCTCATGTGGCAGCTCTTCAAATATTTAAAGGTACCTATCACTCTGATTAGATTTTCTCTTTCTAACTTCCACAGTTCCTGACATTCCTCATATGATATGAATTTATCATTGGTGGCTTCAACAACTTTTCCAATTCTTTGATGTCTTTTCTAAAATTTTGTACCCAGACATGAACATAATATTTCAGATAAGGTGTAATCATTCATGATAGAGTATAGAAGAAATATCACTTTCCTAGGGCACATACAATGCAGTTCTTAATACACATTGAGCCACAGTAGTTTTCTCAGCTGCCACATCACACTGCTGAACCACATTGAGCTTGAGGTCCCCAAACAATCTGAATTTTCCATATGAATAATGATGAAGCTATACATTTATCATCTCATATAGGGCAATTTCTTTTTTGAAACCAAATGTAAAACTTTACATTGAACTCTCATATTTCAAAATGGTGTCAAGATTTATGAGTTCCAATTATGAGATCCAGTATAATAGTTATCCTCCAAAGTTTGATGTGATCTGTAATTTGTATAACCATGAAATATATCCATTTATTCAATTCATTAATAAAAATTCTTCCATAATGACAATGGATCATAAATAACTATCCTTTGTTTCTGGTCATCCAAGTAATGGTGAATTCATCAAACTACATTGTCTTCCATTGAACATGTGTCCATTTTGTGTACAACAATAGTATAAAATATTTCCAAAATGCTTTACTAAAATTTTGTTTAATTACTTTTCCTGCCTTTTACTTATCTACCAGTCTACTGACATTGTCTCAAAAATTATATTAACTAATATCTTGTGTAACCGTTAACTCTAGTTTTTCTGGATCATGTAACTTGAATCCTCTAAGGAAGTTCAATGATTTCTAACTATTTTCCCACTTGTTTTAGTTACAAACTTTCAACTATTTTTGTTCTCTCATTTTAAGCCTATGGATCATTTTCAGAAGAGAAAATAAACAAAATAAGAGCAACCTCATCTTTTTTTTCCGTCTCTGGTTATTATTATTCCCTCTATCGCCAAAAACAGACCCATCCTTTCTTGGATTCTTTTTTTTTTCTGATATAAAGCTGAGCAGTCCTTTAAAGATTGTCCTTCACTTCCTTTGCTAGCATTAGTTCCTTCGAGTTTTAGTGCACCTGACACCAGAGGACCATGCCATTTAAAAAATTCATCATCTCCTTAGGTAGTCTTGTTTCTCTCTCATTTTAAATTGAAATTGTTCAATGAGGTCTCTGTGAAGCACACACTCCTATTCACAGTTGCACCATCCACTTCTACTTTTCCTGATCCTTTTATATAAGGCACACATTTCAAGAGTCATATTCAAGTCTTGGGCTATATTCCCTTAAGTCTTGACGATTCTGATAAAACCTACTTTGCTTCATTATCTTAGAATGTCTAGTTGATCTTGTTTGTTCCCTTTACAGGATACATTTAAATGGAAACATTTAAGACTATGTATTCTGTGTTGATTATTTTGTTTCCTTTGCATTTTGGGGGATCATAATTGTTTCCCCCTTCTAACTATATGGCAGCTACTTCGTAACTAGAAGATAGAAATAGCTTTCTCTCTCCCTTTCCCTTTTCCGTTTGAAGTCCTATTATTTGATTTCCAAGAATCAAGGCAAATGAAATTTAACTTGCTCATTTTACATTCACCCCATACCTGGCTGCAGGTAGGTAGATGACACAATAGCTACTATATTTGGGGTTGAAAAAAATTGAATTCAAACTCTACCTTAGAAATTTACTGTAACATGGAAAAATCCACTTAACTTCTGTGAGTCTTGATTTCCTCATCTGTAAAATGAGGATAATAATAGCACTTACATTACAAGGTTTTTACTAGGATCAAATAAGATAACATGAGTAAAGCTTTTTATAAATCTCAAAGCACTGTATAAATCCTAGTTTTTATTTTCTTGTCATCATTATATTTTAAGATATAGCCCAGATATTTAAATGCTACTGATATTATGTTTTCTCAAATATCTTTTGGAAGAAGTATATTGTGGTAGAATGAAAAGAGCACTAGTTTTAAAGTTAGGAAAGACTCCTGAAATGTACTAACAGTGTGATTTTGGGCAAGTGATTTAATTCTCTAAGCTTCAGCTGTTGTTGTTTGTTTTGTTTTTGTTTTTGTTTTTGTTTTTCATCTCTAGAATGGGGACCATAATCCTTACACTACCTGCTTAGAGGGTGTTTTTTTTGGGGGGGGTAAGAACTGGGCTTGCAAACCTTAAAGTCCTAAAGAATTGTGAGTTATTGCTATTGTATTTTATAAAATACATTTCTATAAAATATTATGCTTCTCTTCCTGTATAAGAAAAGGCTGGTAGGAGCTGCTCCTATTTTATGGGTGACAGAAATGTTATCTGTGATCATTACTATTGTTGATTTCTCTCAGAACTACATGCTTGAATAAACCCATCCCTCGCTCTGGTGAGTGTTTATGTAATTCTTCATTTTTCCATTAGGAATTACACATCCATCATATACCCCAATTAATGCCTCTATGACTACCAGCTCCACATCATACTGTTGGCCTGGTCCAGCATTCATTGCCTAAGTTTAAAATGCAAATGTATCCTGCTTGTTGTCAGCTTTAAAAATTTATTCTCTGGCCTTACATCCCCTTTCTCTGAAAGTGGTTTTTTAAAAGTGGACATTTAAGGGCTGTGTGTTTCTTGGGAATTTACTCAGCAATTTATGTTGTTGGACATAGTGATTTTACTAGTATTGTATTGTTTTGGAGAATATTTCATTTTTTATTTTATTTTGTGCAAAGTTAAAGGAATAGATAGGGGTGATTAATTCTGAAAGCATATTGTTACCATGGTTATATGCAACAAGATTATCTTTGCTTTTAGTGGCATCCCACTTCACATATTCATATTAATAATAAAATAATAAGAACAATAGTTAGCATTTATGTAGTACTTTAAATTTTTCAAAGCATTTCATATGTTATATTCCTTGATTCTTACAGCAATCCTGTCATATAGGTACTATTATTTGCCCTATTTTATAAATATAATTAAGTCAAACAAGGAATAAGTGACTTGCTCAGGGTCACATAGCTAGGAAGTATATGAGGAAAAAGAGAAAACCCAATCTTGCTGATTCTAGGTCCAGAGATTTATCCACTGCATAATTTAAATGCCCTTTCCCTCTTTCTGGCAAGCCTTCCCTTATGGACTATCAATACTTGTTCCCTTTTTGTGGGACCTTGCTTTTAGGTGACTGACAACCAATTTCTCTTATACTAATTATTTAGTTAATGAAGTATAACTTTCCAAAAATTTTCATTTCAACTATGGTTTTTTAAAGACTGAACAGTTCCCCAAACTCAAAGAAATGAAGATATAGTAGGAAAGATAGGTACTAAGGTTGATATGTGAAAGATATGGTATTTTGATCAATTTCTTCTTAAATGATCCAATGAGGACAGTGTCTATTTTGACAGAAATTTCATTTTTCTTAGTTTGGGCCTCATATCTAAAGGGTTATGTTTCATGGCTTTCTGAAGAAATTGATTTAGATAACTCTTAAACAGAAGAATATTGAAGTAATTTTTTTTTCTACTTTTCAAATTAATAAGTTCTGGCAAATAACTATAGTAACTCAATGTGGACAACTTATGTTTTCCATGTTTCCAACAATTTTACTAGTCCTTTTCTGAATATCAGTGCAGTATTCCTTCATCTATTTAGTGATTGTTGTAAACAGCAACAATAACACCAGCAACCATAAGCTTTATGCATCATATATTTTCTTAAAAATTGTTTTTAGAATTTAATATATATGTATGTACATGCACATAAAATCATATCTTTAAAATTTTTTAATATTAGTTTTTTATTTGCAAAATACATGCAAGGATAGTTTTTTTCTTTTAACATTCCTGCCTACAAAACCTTGTGTTCCAAATTTTTCTCCTTCCCTTCCTTATACCCTCTTCCCTAGACAGCAAGTAATCCAATATAGGTTAGACATGTGCAATTCTTTTAAACATATTTCCACATTTATCATGCTGCACAAGAAAAATCAAATCGAAAGGGATCAAGAAGGGGAAAAATGAGAAAGAAAAAAAAAAGCAAGTAAACATCAAAAAGGTGAAAATACTGTGTTGTGATCCACATTCAGTCCCTACAATCCTGTCTGGCTCTGGATGTAGATAACTCTCTCCATCACAAGTCTATTGACCTGAGTCACCTCATTATTGAAAAGAGCCACGTCCATCACAATTGATCATCACATAATCCTTCTTGTTGCTGTGTACAGTGTTCTCTTGGTTCTACTTACTTGACTTAGCATTAGTTCATCTAAGTCTCTCCAAGTTTTTCTGAAATTATCCTGCTTATTGTTTCTTATAGAACAATAATATTTCATTATATTCACATACCATAATTTATTCAGCCATTCACAATTGATGGGCATCCACTCAGTCATAACCTCATATCTTTCAAACTTTGAAGAGGTGGATGAGGACCTATGACATTCTTGATTTGAGAAAATTCTCTCTAACAATACCAATTAATAGCCTTCTGCCATTAATAGTCTAAAAAATTTTACTGGAACACTGAGAGATAAAGTAAATAATTTTGGATCACACAGCCAGTATGTATGTCAAATGATTTAAACTATGGTCTTCATCACTCCAAGGCAAGGAGGTTTTAAACATTTTTTCCCCATAGTAAAGACACCAATGGCAGTCTGTTGAGGCCTTTGACCATTTCTAATAATAATGTTTTAAAAAGCATAAAATAAAACACATAGTTTCTAAAAGCATTCCGTCATATTGAAATATAGTGAAAATATTTTAATGATAAGTCTACTGATCTCAGTGTAAAAACTCCTGCTCTAAGGGCACTCTTTATCCCTTGGGGTATGTTGACTCTTAATTATAATGCATAATAATTTCATATTTAGCAATGCTGACAGTTCACTTAAATGGGATTTGTAATTTTTCCCCATTACTACTTCAAGTGCATTTCCTTCTCTCCTAAGATGATCTCTCTGTCTCTGATTCTGTTCTCTCCTTTCCATCCTCTTCCCCTCTCCCTCCCTTCATCTCTTTGTGCCTCCCTCCCACTTTTCTCTCTCTCCCTCTGTCTCTGCTACTCTCCCTGTCCCTTCTTCCTTCTCTCTGTCTCCCTCTCTTCCTCCCCTCTCTTTATTTCAGTTTCTTTATTTGAAAAATTAGTGGGTTAGACTAAATAAATTGTAAGGTTCCCCTCCTCCCATACTAAATGTCCTCTGGTTCTGTGTTTGAAATCAGTTAATTCTACAGAAAACAAAATCTTTATAGAGCTTATACCTTAGAATAAGTTAGAATTATATATATATAGACATATATAGATATATCGATATATCTATATAGAGATATAGAAATATAGAATATTAGATTATACATTAGAATAATTAAAATCAAATAATGGAAATAGGAATTATACATTAGAATAATGGAAATCCACTTATTTCAGATTCAGAAAAAACATAGAATCATGTGATCATAGACAGAGTCAAAAAAGATATTTGGCCCTTTGTATCAAACCCTGATTATTTTACAGTTGAGAACATGAAGCCAGAAGCTATTATGGAAATTGTTCAAGGTCACACAACTGATTTAAATGTCAGAATTCAAACTCTATTCCTCTGATTCCAAACCTAACACCAATTCTGCTTTTCCAGAGTACCTGTCTCCAGAAGGCTAGGTTTCAAAATTCTCATTTAAAAATGTATTCCTGATAGTATGTTTTAATGCTAAAGGAATAGATGGATGCTTGAGCTTTTTCTTCACAGCCTTGTTGTGAAGAAAGTACTTTGTAAACATTAAATGACTGTTAAGGAGCAAACAATTATTCCTCTAATACAAGACAAGGCACTTGAAAAGAGGGACAATTTCTAAGAGAAATATTCTCTATCTAGCACTTAGCCAGGATTCTGCATTTATGACAGATATTTGATAAAGGCATGTTCAGTTGAATCTAATTAAAAACACTCCTAAATTAGCAAATAATAATGTCTTTTATTTGACTATGCTCCAGGTACTGAGGAGAACTCGTAAATTGGAAAGACCAAATGGAAATACCTTTTGACCAGAGGAAGACAATTGAAGTAAGTTAAAATCACTGAGTTTTAGAGCATAGAATCATAGAATTTAAGAGCTAAAAGGGATTTGTAGGGGTCATCTTACTCTAATCTTCTGATTTTATAGCTTAGTTTATATTTGTCAATACCCCAGCATTTCCCCAGTGATTCCAAGAGGTATAGAAAAATTCTCAAACTACAATTGCTCTTAATTCATTTTAACTTAAAAATATAAATTTTACATGTATATAAATATGTAATACATATACATAAATACATATATGTATATGCACATATGCATACATGAATATATTACATGCGTGAATAGATAGATTGTTATCTATATAATGCTTTAATTTTGGAGAGAAAATATTAGAAAAGGAACATCACTCCAGAAGTGGTTCAGGTTCCTCTTTTATTTATGGCTTCAAACAAAAGCTTCCTTTTAAAAGAAGCTCTTTGATATGGCTATAAAAGCTATAACTTGAGTGATGTGATGTTTAAATCAAGGACAGGAAGGTAGCTTTATACATGGTAGGGTTGGGGGGGGGATTCAGAGTTGGTTGGTGTCTGGTTGTTTCGATGTTCTGGTCTGAGGAAAATATGCAGTTTTACCCATTGTATTAAACCTACACAGAACTAAACTTGAATCACTCCATATGTCGTGATTAGGGAAAAGAGAAACTAAACTGAAAAAAAAATAGGAAAGAAGAAGTGAAGAAGGAAAGAAAATAAGGGAAGGAGAAAGAAAGGAAAAGAAGAAAGAAAGAAGTGAAGGAGGAAGGAAGAAGGGAAGGAAGGAAGGAATTTTTATGTGCTTACTTATGTGCCAATTGCTATGATAATGACTATAGAAAACAATAGACAAAGCTAAATAATCCCTTCCCTCAAGGAGCATATAATATGAGAAGTAGTTCCTGTTTCTTTCTTTCTTTCTTTCTTTCTTTCTTTCTTTCTTTCTTTCTTTCTTT
>JAJPUD010016883.1:18617-32809 GCA_023553655.1 Myrmecobius fasciatus
TTTCTTTCTTTCTTTCTTTCTTTCTTTCTTTCTTTCTTTCTTTCTTTTTAAACTTCTTTTGGACACTGGGTATTCCTAGATCATGGAAACAGAGTTGATTTTCTTTTTGGTGCATAATTTATTTTGGAGAAATTCAAGAGGTTGTAGGGATCAGAGACATGTCATGTCTGCCAGGCTGTTATTCTCATTACCCAGAAAAATATTTCTTTTTTAATATCATTTCCACTGATAAAATGATACCACCTCTTTATGTTAAATCATTTGATTGGACCAAGATTGACTAACAATACTTTTCAGAAATGAACCTACTTTTTTCCTATTTTGTGTACTACCTCTTTTTTATTTTCTTCATTTATTCAATAAGCAAGTATTAACTGACCTCAAAGTAACTTTATTTGACCCTGGATATGGTAATCATTGTCTTCATCATCATCATCTTCCTTCTTTTTATTTTCCCCAGTTATGCATAAAACACATTGTTTTACATTTATTTTTTTAAATTTTTGAGTTCTAGTTTCTTGCCCTTCTCCCCCACAACCAACTGCCACCCATTGAGAAGACCCATGTATAGTTGTATATGACATTGCTATAAAAGTCATGCTGCATAAGAAAGGATAGATTTCCTCCCTCCCTTACAAAAAACCCTTAAGAAAAAAGAAAGTTAAAAAAATACTTTAGTCAGTATCCAGGTAAACCCAGTTCTTTCTCTGAGCATGTTTAGCATTTTTCATCATAAGTTATTTGGAATACTCTTGGATCATAGTTAAGCTGAAAATTGCAGTCATTCACAGGTGATCATTCCACAACTTTGCTATTTCTATGTACATTGTACATTTCACTTTGCTTGAGCTCATGGAGGATTTTCCAGGTTTTTCTGATAGCATTCTGCTCATTCTTATGGAACAATCATATTCTATCATAATCTCATACCACAATTTATTCAGCCATTCCCAATTGATAAGCATCCCTAGAGTTTTCAATTCTTTGCCCTGAGAAAAGAGCTGCTATAAATATTTTATACATATAAGTTATTTTTAAAAATCTCATTTTGGATTCATGCCTGGTAATGATATTATTAGGTCAAAGGATATACATGATTTTATAACTCTTTGGACATAGATTATATCTTTTGATCATTTATCAAATGGGGAATGGCTCAGTTCCCTATACATTTGAAAAATGAGGACTTCATCTGCAAAACTTGCTTCAAAATTCTTTTCATAATGATTCTTGCTAACTATAGCCCCCTATGTATTCTATTAGCTCCTTACTTTCACCCTGTCCCTCTTTAAAAGTGTTTTGCTTATGAACAGATCCTCCCCTGTATATTAGTTTTTATAGAACAATAATTCCATTACTTTTTCATACCATAACTTCTTCAGCCATGCCCCACTTGATGAGTAATTACTCATTTTCCAATTCTTTGCCACCACAAAAAGACCTGCTACAAATATTTTTGTATATGTAAATCCTTTCCCCTCTTTTATGATTTCTTTGTAATATAGACTTAGTAGTTTTCCCAGCATTTAAAAAAATGTGAGTCCATATCTTAGAAACTGAAGTTTTGAATTTATCAAATACAAAGCTCCTAGATAATTTATTTCTGCAGGTTGTATACTTAATTTTTTCCATTGATTAATCCCTCAATTTTTAAACCAATACTAAATTGTTTAGAGAACCCCTACTTTATAGTAGACTTAAAATCTGACATTATTCAGACCCTTTTGTTCTCCCTCCTACACATCTTTTCTATTATTTCCCTTGAGACTCTTTGCTTATCTATAGCCATTAAAAAAATGGTCCAAACTACTTCTAAATAGAAACGTGGATACTTAATCACTTGTATGATTCCATTTCATTCACATCATCCTGACAAAGGTGACAAAAAAGGGAAAACTTTGGATGTTGAAGAGCCTATGGCATATTGATGTACATTTGGTAGACTTGTGAATGGGCACAACTATGCTGGAAGACAATTTGGAGTTATAGTCCTAAACTTTAGTAAATAATGCATGTCCCATTGCTAGGTATTTGTCCCACCAAATCAAAAGAATACGAGGTTTCCTTATGGACAGAATTATTTAAACAGCTCTTTTTTATTGTAGGGAAAAAAAACCCCAGAAACTAAAAGAGTGATGAATGGCTAAATAAATTGTAAAAATATGAAATAAGGGAAATAGATTATTTCAGAAATATAGAAAAACTTTTATGAACAAATACAGAGTTTAATAAGCAGCATAAGAAAAACAATTTATACATAATATCAACATTAGAAACAATTTCAAAGACTTTATAAACTCATAAAGAAACAAGCAGAGCCAATACAATTTATATTTTCACAACATTAGAAGGATAACAAATTTTGAATATTTTCAGAACTATGGTCAGTACAATGACTATCCATGATTTTAAAGGACTAATGATGAAATATTTCATATGCCTCCTGACAGAGAAGTTAGAGAGATTGTGTGTGTGTGTGTGTGTGTGTGTGTGTCCCTGCACACTCTCACACATATACACATCAATGAGGGAATTAGTTTTGGTTGACTATGGGTATTTGGTACTAGAAATTTCATTTCTTTTTCTTTTATCTTTTTTCTTCAATAGGAGAAGAGAAAGAAAATATATTTCTATTTATTAAAAAAAATCTAACGATACATAGGTGAAGGAAAATAAGGGTTGAAACTATCAGGGTGGAATGTTGCTTGCACTATAAAATGAGCTCTCTCTCTCTCTCTTTCTTCTCCCACTCCCCATTTCTTCCCTCCCTTCTCTCCCTCCTCCCTCCCTTCCTGCCTTCCTCTCTCCCTCTTCTGTCTGTGCCACTCTGTGTCTCCTTCCCTCCTTCCCTCTCCCTCTCCTTTCTTTGCTCTCTCTCCCTTCCTCCCTCCTTCCCTCTCCCTCTCCTTCCTTCACTCTCCCTCCCTTCCTCCCTCCTTCCCTCTTTTGCTCTTGCTCTTCCCCAATATACACACATACACATCAACTGCCTATACTTCCTGCCTTCCCTTCCTCTCTGCTCATTCACTCCTAAACTCTTTAAAATCTTGCTTCTAATTTCATTGGTCCATTGAAAATGCTTTCTCCAAATTTACTGGTGATGTCCCACTTGACAAAGGTGATACCTTTGCTTAATGATACTTATAAACTTTTCAGCTCTCTCTCTCACCTCACACATCTTAGCAAAAGCCAAGTCTTGTTATTTCTCTGGCACCTCTCTATCTTCAGAGACTCTTGTGATCTCTTGCCTAGATTATTACCAACAGCCCTTTAATTATTCTCCCTGCCTCAATTCTCTCCTCACTTCATAATCCTCTACAATGTTGTCAAATACATTTCCCAAAAACACATATCTGGTCATAAGACTTTCCAGTTCAACTGACAACTTTTTCAACTTCAAATTGTTTTAAGGATTAAATAGAAACTTTTTGTTTTAGCTTTTAAAACTCTATACACCCTGACCCCAATATATTTTACTAATCATAGTGGACATTGCTTCCCTTCCCATATTCCGCAACCCAGCCAAATCAGTTTTGTCTCAATTCCTCACTCATAACACTCTCATCTCTCATCTCTGCATGGCTAGAATGAGCTCCCTCCTTGTATCTATCTCAGAGAACCATTTTTTCCCTTTCCTTTATGATATTGCTCTCTTGCATGAAACCTTTCCTAATCTTTCCATCTTTCCTCCTTCCTGGATTACCTTCTATTTAACTTTCTTGTATGTATAAACTTATTACCTTTATACACATACACAGAAACACCACCCCCCACACACATTTGTTTCCCACATTAAAATGTAAACTTAATGTGAATAAGAATTATTTTATTCTTATACTTGTGCCTTGCCTAGTGTCTTGTCCATAAAAGTACTTGTTGCTGAATCCCCAAAGGAAAGACTATTAAGTAGAAATGAGTGATCAGAAGGATCAAATGCTGCAGAGAGGTGAATGAATCAAGATATGTGTACAAGGGGATATTAAGTGGTGATTATAAGTGCATAAAGTGTGATTGTTTCATTCTTTGTCCTTGTATCCCCAGGGTCTAGCCTAGTACTTGGACTAATAATATACTTGGCTTTATACACAGATCTTGTATTCATCTGTGTAGTGAAAATAATTGAGTTGTTTATTCTTGGCTCTCTCCTCAATCTCTTTACCTGGATCATCATCTACATCCCTTACTCCAAATATGGATGTGACAGTTTAAATGGAATTTGGTGACACTGCTGTTATCATCATTCTAGTTATTTCACTCACAGGGTCAAAATCTAGGATAATGTCTTAAAATCACATGAAGGAAGCTAGTCAGCTCCCCTCAGGTATTATTTTAGCAATTGAATTTTCCAAAATTGCTCTATGAAAATTCATACCTTGTAATTTAGTGTTATTAAAATCTAGCCTGCTAATAAATGAAAATGAACAATTATCAACACTTCACTGCTTCCAATATGGTATGATTGAGAAAAGTATTAGCAAGAGTAAGATTGAAGAAGTAAATTTATCTACACAAATTATGACCTTTATTACCTCTCAGAAATTATAGTCTCATGCAAGTCAATTTAGGAATGTGTTAATTTTCAAAATCAATATTTTAAGTTCAATGTTGTCAAATGGATCTGTACAAAGCCATAACCACACATGGGCATAGTTTTAAATTATACAATAATGTGCTCCTCTCCAATGCTCTTTCTAGGCCTGTTTAGACAAATAGCAGCCCCCAACTACTTTGAAGCATGCACATCCACACAAAATTCCCAATATGTTATGTGAGTTGATGTCCCCACTCTTTAGTAATTTCACCTGCCCTTAGGTATCAGGGTGCTGGAAGAAAACATTACAGGCTTAGGAAAGACATGACTTTTCATTCTGGGCTTGTCATAATCTAAAACTGTTTGATTTTAGCTAATTTGCTTTATAACCTAAATATGTCATGAATCCACTAAGCCTGGTTGTGTAACTTTCTCCATCTAAACAGGTCTACAGCACAACAGTAGGATCATCAAAGGCTGCTGTTGAGAATAACAGGGCTGGATAGGTCATTAAGCTTTCTTAGTTTTTTTTATTCCTCTTTTTTTTTTCTTTTTGCTGAGGCAATTGGGGTTAAGTGACTTGCCCAGGGTCACACAGCTAGGGAATGTTAAGTGTCTGAGACCAGATTTGAACTCAGGTCCTCCTGACTTCAGGGCTGGTGCTCTATCCACTGTGCCACCTAGCTGCCCCTTTCTTCCTCTTTCTAGAAAATGAGGTTACAGTAGATAATTTCCAGTATTTTAGGATTCTGTACTTCTCCCAATCTGAGATCATAAATTTAGAATTTAAAGGTACCATTATATCATCTCCTACAGTGAAGTCACACTCAAATTTGAACAGGGACACACATAAAGATCTCTGCAGGATGTATATGTAAAGCTACATATCAACATATTACATATCATTACATTGTAGAATATTTGTGTTTATTTTGTTACATATCTCTCAATTACATTTTAATATAGTTTAGGTACACTCAAGAGTTTTGTGGGCCTTGTGTTGATCTGGTATAACCCCCTCACTTTATACAGGGTTGAAACAAGACCCAAAGAAATTGATTGACTTTTTAAAGGTCACAGTGGTAGAAAGTGCAAATTCAGTATCTGAACTGAGGTTCTGTTTCTAGAAATGTAATGCTATTTCAACAGTACCATATAGTTCTTTAGGTCAAATCACATGATTTGACTGTTTCCTATATAATTAGAATGCATATATCAGGATATAAGTTTTCTCAAATTAGGCCCCTGGTAGTTTAGATGCAAAATTAAACATTCCAGTTCAACAGTTAAATAAGCTTGACAGCCATAGTTTTTACAGGTTATTATTAAGCGAGGATCTAACACTTAGCTGCAGTCTACATTATAACAGAAAACAACTAGGAAAGCATAGTTCGATGACACTGGGGACCTTTGGACATATTTCAAATACAAGTGGTCCAGACTCCCATGGGCAAATCTTTTATGTTTTGAGTTGTCTAGGAAGCTGGAAAACAGCCTGAGATTACTAGGACACTAACAATTATGCCTAAAGTGCCTTTTGCCAGATACATCATGGAGACAGCTTCCTTGCCTTTTAGGAAAATCAACTACTTTAACCTACAGGAGGCCAGGGCTAACCTGGTAAATATTGATTCTATTACAGGACTACTACCAGTTGTTAAACTCAGCAGACGACACATTCTCATAAAAAGTTTTTTAAAATGGCAGATTATGATTCTTTATTTAGGACTACTACATAATATCCTTTAGGCTCATCACATTTTTCTTATAGGCCCTGGAAAATGATGATTTTACTTCCCAGTTTAACATATTACTAACTTTTCACAAGCAAAATAGAATGTTTCATCATGGTAAAAGATTTTCCATTTAACCTAAATCTATTCTTCTTCCCAGTTGTCTGTATAGGCAGCCTTCCAAAAAGAAAATCTCCCAGTTTTTATTTTTCTAAAAAAAGTGAATCATTGAAGCAGAAATTCTGCTAAAGCCATCTTTGTGTTTGAAAAAAGAGTCAAGTACTGTATAGATATGTGTACATATATTGGATTTGTCATATAATTTAACATATTTAACATGTATTAGACTACCTGTCATGTAGGGGTTGGGATGGGAGGAAGGAGGGGAAAAATTTGGAACTAAAAATATTTTGCAAAGATCAATGTAGAAAAATCACTCATATGTTCTGTAAATAAAAAGCTTTAATGAAAAAAGAGTTAAGTCTGTCGCATATTCTTTATGCCAAGAAGATATGGAGAGTCGAGATCAGTCTGGTACCAGTCTAACCCTAGGGAAGAATTATAAATTGAAATTCTTTAATTGAAAAAAAAATTTAAAAAAAGAAATTCTTTAATTGTTGTCAACCTAATTATTTTATTAAGGGTTCCACTATCCCTTTCCTTTCTCCTTTCCAATGTGGTGCCCCAGTGGAGAATAATAAGGGCCTTGTACTACAAAACTTTGCTCATTCTTTTCCTTTCTTTGCATTCAAATATCTATTCATATTTGTATCTACATATCTGTCCATATGGAATCAGAATCTCTATATGAAATATCACTATAACATATATAAATGGATGAATGTATAGATTGAATGTGAAAATGATTGTCAATGGGGTGACTAACCAGAGAAATTGATATGAGCTATATAAAAAATAATAGCTGATATTGACTTGTATCTTCACAATTAAAAAGATTGTTTTAGCAAAGGGATAATATTGGATCTTCATAAAATTTAATTTTCTTTTTTACTGTAAACTCAATGGTCTTGAAGAATAAGAAACATCATAAGCATCAAGAACAGGAAAGAATACCAAACAAAAGACTGTTGAACTTTTAAAACATTCTGTTGTCTTAAAATACTCCCCTCCCCCACATACACACACACAGCTTCTCTTTTTGTTCCTCTCCTTTCTTTTCTTCCCTTCCTCTTCTTCCTTTTATCATCACCACAAGATCCTCTTTTTCTTCTTTGTTCTCCTTCACCTTATCTTTGTCTTCATTTGGAGCATTGACAAATGAATTACAGAAAGCAAAATGAATGCCATTTTTGAGCTCTGATAGTAGATTTAGGGTCAGGGGAGACCTTAGAAGTTATACTTCCAATCCACTTTTACATATGAGCAAACTCAGGGTAAGAGAAGTCAAATGGCTTGCCTAAGATCATTAGGTAGTAATTAGCAAAGCCAGAAGGGAAAACTAGGTCCTCTAATTACGAATTCAAGGAACTTTCCACTTTAATACTCTAATTCAATCATACTGAGATTGAAACTTTAATTTCTTAGATGTTTCTCATTTAAAAAAAAATTATTTTGTGAAGTATTTGGGATTTTGACTTACTCAGGATGACACAGCTAGTAAATGTCAAATGTCTCAGAGTAGATTTGAACTCAGATCCTCCTGGCAGCAGAGGCAGTGCTCTGTTCACTATGCTACCTATCTGATCTGGCCTTCCTAATTTCATAGAAATATTTAAGTAAACTACAAGAATTTAAAACTAAAATAGAGAAATAGCAGTCTTGTGGGGGGAAAGGAAGGCTTTATTATTTCTTTTTATAAACTGGCTTTGAATCCACCTTTGATATTTCATCTGTAGGTTCCATTTTTGTAAAGTGATAATGGTTTGAATTGTTTACTGAATAACAATAGATATTAGGAGATTAATTAGTAACATATTCCATATTGTCTTATTTCCTCTGAGAAAAAATGTCATATTCAAACTAGGCAATAACTATAGCAATTTAGTGCTTGATAAACCCAAAGACCCCAGCTTTTGGGATAAGTACTCACTATTTGACCAAAAACTGCTGGGAAAATTGGAAAGTAGTATGGAAGAAATGTGAGCTTGACCCACACCTAAGACCACATACAAAGATAAGATCTAAATGGGTTCATGATTTAGATATAAAGAGTGATATTATAAGCAAATTACAGGAATATAGTATAGTTTACCTCTCAGACTGTGGAGGTGGAATAAATTTATGCCCAGAGAAGAACTGGAACTCTTAATTGAACACCAGATAGATAATTTTGACTATATTAAGTTAAAATTTTTTTGTACAAACAAAACCTAATGCAGACAAGATTAGGAAGGAAGCAATAAATTGGGAAATCATCTTTACATTTAAGGGTTCTGATAAAGGCCTCATTTCTAAAATATATAGAGAATTATCTCATATTTATAAGAATTCAAGCCACTCTTCAATAGATAAATGGTCAAGGGATATGAACAGACAATTTCAGATGATGAAATTAAAACTATTTCCAGACATATAAAAAGGTGCTCCAAATCACTATTGATCAGAGAAATGCAAATTAAGACAACTCTGATACCACTATACACTTGTCAGATTGGCTAAGATGACAGGAAAAAATAATGACGAATGTTGGAGGGGATATGGAAAAACTGGGACACTGATGCATTGTTGGTGGAACTGTGAACAGATCTAACCATACTGGAGAACAATTTGGAATTAAACTCAAAAAGTTATCAAACTGTGCATACCCTCTGACCCAGCAGTGTTTCTATTGGGCTTATATCCAAAAGAGATCTTAAAGGAAGGGAAAGGACCCACATGTGCAAGAATGTTTGTGGCAGCCCTTTTTGTAGTGGCTAGAAACTGGAAACTGAATGGATGCCCATCAGTTGGAGAATGTCTGAATAAATTATGGTATATGAATGTTATGTAATATTATTGTTCTAAAGAAAAGACCAGCAGGATGACTTCAGAGAGGCTTGGGGAGACTTGCACGAACTGATGCTGAGCAAAATGAGCAGAACCAGGAGATCATTATACTTGGCAACAACAAGACTATATGATGATCAATTCTGATGGACATGGCTCTCTTCAACAGTGAAATGTTTCAAACCAGTACCAATTGTTCAGTAAAGAAAGCCATATACACCCAGAGAAGGGATATGAAATGTAGACCACAACATAATATTTTCATGCTCTCTATTGATGTTTACTTGCATTGTGTTTCCTTTCTCAGATTTTTTTTTCTTGTAGATACGATTTTTCTTGCACAACAAGATAAGTATGGAAATATGTATACATGTATTTGATTTGTCAAGTATTTTAACATAATTAACATGTAGTGGATTTCCTGTCATCTAGGCGAGGAGTGGGGACTAGAGGGGAAAATTTTATAACAGAAAGCTTTGTAAGGGTCATTGTTGAAGAATTACATATACATATGTTTTGCAAATAAAAAGCTTTAATAAAGAAAAAAATCATATTAATAGAAGGCAAGGTGTCAACCTACATCAGAAATTTGGAAACAAATATGGAAAATAATGAAAATGCTAATTCTATAAGCAACAATAGCATCATTTTTGTGTATGAGTAATGAGATATTAAATTCTTGTAGATTCTGATATTTTTCACTTGAGTGCTTTCTTTAAAATGAGGAAATCAGATGAAGTCAGACAGATGCTTTAATTTTCCATTCCTAGTAATGACTCTTTACAAAAGCTTTTTATTTTTTTGGTTAGAAATTGTACTTTTGTTGACTTTGGTAATATGACAAATTAACTTGAATTTTATGGACCAAGTAATTTATGACAGTTAAGTTTGAAGAGATGATATTTTGTATGAAGATCAGAAAGTTTGCCCTTGTGAAAAATATCTTGAAAATAATTTAAAAAAATAAAGATAATAGTGGCAACCATAAAGTTAACTTTATTCCAATAAATCCAAAATCCCATAAACCATTTAAAAATGATTTTTTGAATGTTAAAAATATAATGTTCCAAAGGAATAAATTAAAGATCCCTTAAGTCAATTATTTTGAGCCATTAACTTCTCTTACTCTTTTCTATGATTGTCAGTTGTTCCCTTGAAGGCTTCTTTCTTGCCATCGTTAAGAAAAATGTCTATTATCACTTTGAGTCAATATACTAATGTTAATCTTGTACATGCTGAGACTTATCTGAATTCTCCTTTTGGGAAAAACAAAAGAAGGAAACAAACAAATGCAGAATCTAACACTTTGCATTCATTTAATAATTGAATTGTTAATAAGATCGAGAAGGCATCTAACCTTTTGAGCCTCAATTTCCTCACTTTTAAAACAAAGCAGTCAAACTCATTGATATCTAATTTCTGTGGTCATTTCAGTCCCATGAAGTAGACTTCCATTTCATAGTTATCAAAAAAATCATTGAAAAAAGATTTCATGCTTGATAGAGTGTTGATAAAATAATCTTTTATGTAGATTATTTTCAAATAATATACACTCATATTGCTTTATGTTTATTTTTATCAGACAACATTTATTAAATAACCTTATTGAGGAAGTTAGGTGACACAATGGACAGAATATTGGTCATAGATTTAGGAAACCAGAATTCAAATCTGTCCTTAGACACTTACTAATTATATGATCCTAGACTTCATATCACTTTTACTTATTTGCAAAGTAAAGACAATAAGAAAATTGACCTCTCAGGTTTGTTATGTGGGAGTATAAAATAAAATAATATTTATAATGGTCCTGTCCAATATTAAAACATTTCATTATAATAAGTATTATGATTGTTATTATTACTACTACTCTTATTGAAGAGTGCTATATATATAAAGGGAGCATAGGCTCAGTTTCTTCTATAAGAAGCTTTGGTAATGGGATTTTGAAAGTACATTTAAAGCATTTTAAAGCTAAGTACTACAGCACATTATTAATAGTCAATTATTTTTCTAGGTACACATTAAGAATCATGATATGACATCCAAGCTTCAGGGTCAAATTGGCCAGCAAGGTGACCTGTGGAAAAGAGAAGTGATGTTTACAGGCAATCAGTCTAATGTGCAGGTTTGTAATCCAATTGTTTTCATTGTTTATTGTTAAAGAAATGCTTTTTTCTTAAACTTACTTTATAGTATTTTTTTCTGAATTAAAGTCCATGTATATTTTTCATTCACCTTATCTTCCCCTATCTGGTGTTTAAATCCTCTCCTTTCTTCTCCTTCTCTTTCTCTTTCTCCCTTTTCTCCCTCTCCCTCTGTCCTCTTCTCTCCCAATCTTTTTCACTCACAATATCCTGCAAACATGTATTAAGTGAATACTGAGTACCAGGCAGTGTATGAGATGGTGGGTGTAGAAAATCAGAAACAAAACAATCACAACTCTGAGACAGCTTACCTTCTATTTCTTGGGTATCTTCCTCTACTGGATAGTTTGTATAGTCTCATGGCTTATAAATATATATTTTTCTTTTTTTCCAATTATATGTAAAAGTTTTCAACATTTATTTTAAAAATTGAATTCCAAATTCCTTCCCTTCCCTCCCCCTCATTGAAAAAGCAAGCTTAAAGATGTTAGATGGCTTACTGGTTAGAATACTAGTCCTGCAGTCAGGGGGACCTGAAAAGGCAAGTGATTTAATTGATATAGGTTATATATATGCAGTCATGCAAAAAATATTTCCATATTGGTCACGTTGTGAAAGGAAACACAGACATTTCCCTGCCCAAGAAAAATAAAGTCTAGTATACTTGGATTTTCATTCAGACTCTATCAGTTCCTTCTTAAATGGATTTTAATATTAATTTCACAAATTATGATTAATAAAGCAAACATATTGAAAAATATTGCATGGAGAGATGTTCATTGCTTTTTTTTCAAAACAGAGACTCAGATGAATCATTATAGAAGAAAAACAATTATATAACATTATTTTTTTCTCCAGATACTTGTCCTGGGCACACATACTTTACAGCTTTTCTGATTTTTCCTTGCCATAAATTAAGATTATCCTCTTGTGTAATACTTTTTGTTATTGTTGGTGTTGTTGTGTTTCTCTTCTACAAATTTTTGAAATTTGAAATGGTTGGAGACCTGTTTAATTCATCTCCTTTCTGTATAAGATATCTAATGGTACTAATATTATTCCACTACTCGTGTATTGAAATACAAACATGCCAGCTGGAAGCACAAAATAGAACAAAAAATTTGGTACATCTCTCTCTTAACACAAGAAAATATAAGTTGGAAGTGAATTTGGGAGGCCTAATGACAACTGGGTTAAAGTTGGAATGTCATCCTATTTGTGAAGAAAAGAACAAAGTTTATGCTCAGAATAGATTGTGAGACTCAGAGCAAACTTGCCTATCCATTATTCTTTAGAGCTCACAGACAATTGTTCTAAAATCACAAAAATGACAGACAAAGTCCTGTATTGTGAATATATTTATGCCCTGGAGATTATAAGGGAGTGTCAGAGGAAAACATCTAGTAACCTTACTTTAAAAGTTGGGATATAAAAATATAAGAGAATTTTTGTATTGTTTAAACAGTATTTTCATAATTATCAAATCACCTAGATTTGCTTCAAACTTATGTTTTAATCTTTGAAAGTACAGTATTGATGCTTATTATGACTTTCACATTATCCTTTTTTTCTTTTTTTTCTTTTAATAAAGCTTTTTATTTACAAAACATATGAGTTATTTTTCTACATTGACCTTTGCAAAAACTTTTTTTCCCAAGCTTTTCCCCTTCTTCCCCTCACCCCTCACCCCTAAATGACAGGTAATCTAATACATGCTAAATAGGATAAATTATATGCAAATACAATATATGTATACATATCTATACAGTTATCTTACTGCACAAGAAACATCAGATCTAGAAAGAGAAGAAGAAAAAAACAACCTAAGAAGGAAAACAAAATGCATGGAAATATTCATAGAAAGCGTTAAACTGCTGTGTTGTAGTTCACACTCAGTTCCCACAGGCTCTGCACGTATATGACTATGTTCAATGCTGAACAATAGGAACTGGTTTGAATCACATCATTGTTGAAGAGGACCATGTCCATCAAAATTGATCATCATATAGTCTTGTTGCTGTGTATAATGTTCTCCTGGTTCTGCTGATTTCACTCAGCATCAGTTCATGCAAGTCTCTCCAGGCATCTCTGAAATCCTCCTGTTGGTCATTTCTTACAGAACAATAATATTCCATAACATTCATATACCATAATTTATTCAGCCATTCTCCAATTGATGGGTATCTTTTCAATTTCCAGTTTCTTGCCACTACAAAAAGGGCTGCCACAAACATTTTTGCACATGTGGGTCCCTTTCCCTCCTCTAAGATCTCTTTGGGATATAGGCCCAGTAGAAACACTGCTGGGTCAAAAGGTATGCACAGCTTTATAACTTTTTGAGCATAGTTCTAAATTGCTCTCCAGAATGGTTGGATCCGTTCAAAGTTCCACCAACAATGTATCAGTGTCCCAGTTTTCCCACATCCCCTCCAACAGTTATCATTATCATTTCCTGTCATTTTAGCCAATCTGACAGGTGTGTAGTGGTATCTCAGAGTTGTCTTAATTTGCATTTCTCTGATCAATAGTGACTTGGAGCACCTTTTCATGTGACCAGAAATAGTTTCAATTTCTTCGTCTGAAAATTGTTTGTTCATATCTTTTGACCATTTATCAATTGGAGAATGGCTTGAATTCTTATATATTTGAGTCAATTCTCTATATATTTTAGAAATGAGGCCTTTTTCAGAACCTTTGAATGTAAAAATATTTTCCCAGTTTACTGCTACCCTTCTAATCTTGTCTTCATTCATTTTGTTTGTACAAAAACTTTTTAACTTGATATAGTCAAACTTATCTATTTTGTGATTAATGATGACCTCTAGTTCTTCTTTG
>JAJPUD010016884.1:568-16212 GCA_023553655.1 Myrmecobius fasciatus
ATAATAATCGAAAAGAAATTAGAGGTGGAAGGGATATCATACTGTAAAAAAGGGGGGAGGGGAAAGGAGGTAAAATAAAGTAAAAAAAAGGAGGTAAATAAGGCAAAGTGTCATGAAGAGACACAGAAAAATCTCATATAATTGAGGGAAAGAAGGGAGGGTGATGAGTATTGTGTAAATCTTACTCTCATTAGATTGGGCTCTAAAAGAGTATATCAGAAACAGTTGTTTTTGGGGAAAAACTTGGCCCTCTGTATAGGGAAGTAGGAGGGAAAGGAGGAAAAGAAAGGGATAAATTAATAGGAGGATTAGGGGAAAGGTATAAAAAAGAGGGAGGGTTCTAAACGGGGGAAGACTGTTAGAGGGAGGTGATCATCAAAAACAAAATACTGGGGAGGGGGGAAGGTAGTAAGGGGAAAGGGAAGACAAAAATATCACTTTAGGTAATTAAGATGGCAGGAAATACAGATATAGTCATTTTAACTGTGAATGTGAATGGGATGAACTCTCCCATAAAATGGAAATGGATAGCGGACTGGATTAAAAGCCAGAATCCTACAGTATGTTGTTTACAAGAAACACATTTAAAATATAGAGATACATACAGAGTGAAGGTAAAGGGCTGGAGCAGAATCTTTTATGCTTCAAGTGAACAAAAAAAGCAGGGGTAGCAATCCTTATCTCAGATCAAGTAAAAGCAAAAATAGATCTAATTAAAAGAGATAAGGAAGGAAACTATATTTTACTAAAGGGTATCATAGACAATGAAGCGGTATCAATACTAAACATATATGCACCAAGTGGTATAGCATCCAAATTCCTAGAGGAGAAACTAACAGAGATGCAAGGAGAAATAGACAGTACAACTATACTAGTGGGGGATCTCAACCTTGCTCTCTCAGAATTAGATAAATTAAATCATAAAATAAATAAGAAAGAAGTTAGGGAGATAAACAAAATGTTAAAAAAGTTAGGTATGACAGATCTCTGGAGGAAACTGAATGGTAATAGAAGGGAGTATACTTTTTTCTCAGGGGTTCATGGAACTTATACAAAAATTGATCATTTGTTAGGGCATAAAAACCTCAAAATCAAATGCAGAAAAGCAGAAATAATAAATGTATCCTTTTCAGATCATGATGCAATAAAACTCACATGTAATATAAGGCCAGGAGAAAATAGACCAAAAGTTATTTGGAAATTAAATAATCTAATCCTGAAGAATGAATGGGTGAAAGAGCAAATTATAGACACAATCAATAATTTCATCCAGGAGAACAACAATAATGAGACAACATACCAAAATTTGTGGGATATGGCCAAAGCGGTTACAAGGGGTAACTTTATATCTCTAGATGCTTATTTGCATAAAATAGAGAAAGATAAGATCAATGAATTAGGGTTACAATTAAAAAAACTAGAAAAGAGCAAATTAAAAACCCTCAATTAAATACCAAATTGGAAATTCTGAAAATAAAAGGGGAGATTAATAAAATTGAAAACAAGAAAACTATTGAATTAATAAATAGAACTAAGAGTTGGTTTTATGAAAAAACCAACAAAATAGATAAGCCTTTAGTTAATTTGATAAGAAAAAGGAAAGAGGAAAATAAAATTGTTAGTCTCAAAAATAAGGGAGAACTTTCCTCCAATGAAGAGGAAATTAGAGTAATAATTAGGAGTTTCTTTGCCCAACTTTATGCCAATAAATTTGATAACCTAAATGAAATGGAGGAATATCTACAAAAATATAGATTGCCCAGGTTAACAGAAGAGGAAATAAATTATTTAAATAGCCCCATTTTAGAAAAAGAAATAGAACAATCTATTAATCAACTCCCTAAGAAAAAATCTCCAGGGCCAGATGGATTTACATGTGAATTCTACCAAACATTCAAAGGACAATTAATTCCAATACTATACAAACTATTTGAAAAAATAGGGACAGAAGGTTTACTACCAAATTCCTTCTATGATACAGATATGGTTTTGATAGCTAAACCAGGTAGGGTGAAAACAGAGAAAGAAAACTATAGACCCATTTCCCTAATGAATATTGATGCAAAAATTTTAAATAAGATTTTAGCAACAAGATTACAGAAAGTTATCTCCAGGATAATACATCTTGACCAAGTAGGATTTATACCAGGAATGCAGGGGTGGTTTAATATCAGGAAAACTAGCAGCATAATCAATTATATTAATAACCAAACTAACAAAAAACATATGATTGTCTCCATAGATGCAGAAACAGCATTCGATAAAATCTAAAACCCATTCCTATTAAAAACACTAGAGAGTATAGGAATAAATGGGCTTTTCCTTAAAATGATTAGTAGCATCTACTTAAAACCATCAGCAAGCATGGTATGTAATGGAGACAAACTAGAACTATTCCCAATAAGATCAGGAGTGAAACAATGCTGCCCACTGTCACCATCATTGTTTAATATTGTATTAGAAATGTTAGCTTTAGCAATAAGAGAAGAAAAAGAGATAAAAGGAATTAGAGTAGGTAATGAAGAAACCAAATTATCACTGTTTGCAGATGACATGATGGTATACTTAGAGAACCCTAGAGACTCAACTAAAAAACTACTAGAAACAATTCACAACTTTAGTAAAGTTGCAGGATTCAAAATAAATCCACATAAATCATCAGCATTTTTATATATTACCAACAAAGTTCAGCAGCAAGACATAGAAAAAGAAATTCCATTCAGAATAACGGATGATAGCATAAAATATTTGGGAATCTATCTGCCAAGAAAATGTCAGAAACTATATGAACTAAACTACAAAACAATTTCCACACAAATAAAATCAGCCCTAGTCAATTGGAAAAACATTAAATACTCATGGGTAGGCTGAGCGAATATAATAAAAATGACAGTATTACCCAAACTAATTTACTTATTTAGTGCCATACCAATCAAACTCCCAAGAAACTATTTTACAGATCTAGAAAAAATAGTAGCAAAGTTCATTTGGAAGAACAAAAGGTAAAGAATTTCAAGGGAATTAATGAAAAAAAAAATACAGATGAAGGTGGCCTTGTTGTGGCAGATCTAAAACTACATTATAAAGCAGCGGTCATCAAAGCCATTTGGTACTGGCTGAGAAATAGAGCAGTCGATCAGTGGCATAGGATAGGATATCAGGACAAGCCAGGTAATAATGTTAGCAATTTAGTGTTTGATAAACCCAAAGACTCCAGCTTTTGGGATAAGTACTCACTATTTGGCAAAAACTGCTGGGAAAATTGGAAACTAGTGTGGAAGAAGTTAAGGCTGGACCGACACCTAACACTGCACACCAAGATAAGATCTAAATGGGTTCATGATCTAGATATAAAGAGTGATATTATAACCAAATTAGAGCAACATAGGATAGTTTACCTCTCAGACCTGTGGAGATGGAATAAATTTATGTCCAAAGAAGATCTGGAACTCTTAATTGAACACCAGATAGATAATTTTGATTATATTAAGTTAAAAAGTTTCTGTACAAACAAAACTAATGCAGAAAAGATTAGAAGGGAAGCATCAAATTGGGAAATCATCTTTACATTTAAGGGTTCTGATAAAGGTCTCATCTCTAGGATATATAGAGAATTATCTCATATTTATAAGAATTCAAGCCATTCTCCAATTGATAAATGGTCAAAGGATATGAACAGACAATTTTCAGATGATGAAATTAAAACTATTTATAATCATATGAAAAGGTGCTCCAAATCACTTATTGATCAGAGAAATGCAAATTAAGACAACTCTGAGGTACCACTCCACACCTTTCAGATTGGCTAAAATGACAGGAAAAGATAATGATGTATGTTGGAGGGGATGTGGGAAGACTGGGACACTGATGCATTGTTGGTGGAGCTGTGAAAGGATCCAACCATTCTGGAGAGCAATTTGGAGCTATGCTCAAAAAGTTATCAAACTATGCATACCCTTTGACCCAGCAGTGTTTCTATTGGGCATATATCCAAAAGAAATCATAAAAGAAGGAAAGGGCCCCACATGTGGAAGAATGTTTGTGGCAGCTCTTTTTGTAGTGGCTAGAAACTGGAAACTGAATGGATGCCCATCAGTTGGAGAGTGGCTGAATAAATTATGGTATATGAATTTTATGGAATATTATTGCTCTGTGAGAAACGACCAGCAGGATGATTTCAGAGAGGCCTGGAGAAACTTGCATGAACTGATGCTGAGTGAAGTGAGCAGAACCAGGAGATCATTATACACGGCAACAACAATACTATATGAGGATCAGTTATAATGGACATGACTCTCTTCAACAATGAAATGCTTCAAACCAATTCCAATTGTTCAGTGAAGAAAGCCATATACACCCAGAGAGAGGGATATGAAATGTGGACTACAACATAACATTTTCATGTTCTCTATTGAGGTTTGCTTGCATTGCATTTCCTCTATCGAATTATTATTTCTTGTAGATACAATTTCTCCTACACAAAAAATGTTATGTGGCAATAACTATACATATATTCAATTTCTCAAGTATTCTAACATAATTATCATGTAGTGGATATCCTGCCATTTAGGGGAGGGGTAGGGAGTAGAGGGGAAAATTTGTAACAGACAGCTTTGTAAGGGTTAATATTTAGGAATTATCCATACATATGTTTTGCAAATAAAAAGTATTAATAAAAAAACAAAAAATAAAAAAGGAGTGAAAGAAAGGTTCCTTGAATAAAACAAAATTTTCTGAAGTTTTCTTGCTTCATTTTGTCTTACTTCTGATGCAACAGAAGACTCTTCAAGTTAAATAGAGAGTATATAGGATATTCAATTCAACTAATATCAATTAATTAATTAATGCTGTAATACTGTTGCTATTCTTTCTTCTATTCCTATGATTTCTAGTTGGGATTTATATTGTACTTTAAGATTTACAAAGATTTATACTGTCATTTGATCTTCATTTCAAAACAAAATAAAACACCTAGTATATAGGTTGTCTTACTTTACAAATGTAATTTTGTTATTGTGAGCTGTCCTTCCAATGTAAATTACAATTCTTTTGCAATCTTGTAGATTATAGAAAAATAGAGAAAAGAGTGAAAGACAATGAGAAGATATAAATGAGTTACACAAGAGGAAAGAGATGTATTTTATTATTATGGATCCATCAAATATTAAAGTAATTATCTTTTGCATCTGTGTAGTGCTTCATTGAGCTTTATATGGCCCCAAACCTTATTTTCCAACTTATTAATGAATCTTCACTACTATGTTCCAGCAGCCTCTTACACTGGGAGATAATTTCACTTTTGTCTCTCTTCTCTAATTTGTGAATTCCTCTCAAAACCCCTTTTTTTGTAGAAATAATAAGAACTGCTCACCTCTTCCCTTCTTTTGTGGGTCTGTATTTCTCCTTTGTGTCCCTGTGAGAATATGTTCCTAATCCCTGCCTCTTATTTTGGATACTATTTTGTTTGATTAGAATACTTTTTGAAGGTAGTAAATGCAGTTCTTTTTATTTGTACTTACATTCTTAGTTTTTTGCACACTCTTTGGCATAGATTTAACACTTGATTTTAGTGTCTCTCCTGAGTCTACCATTCCTGGGAATACAAGAGTTGGTCATTATCTATTAGATTTTAAGCTTCATTGGAATAAGTTTTGAGACTCTAGCGATATACCCATGCTTTGATTAAGCACCAAAAGTAGACTTTAGTGGAAGAAATACAAACTATAAATGATTTTTCCTGTTTTATTATATAAATGGTTCCAGAGTCTAAGAGCCTTTCCTCTAAGTGCAAAGAGCTATATTGGAAATAACAGGAGGTATAAAAGTTAATTTGAAATATCACTTCCAGTACAATGTGAGCTCCTTGAAAACAAGATCATGTTACTTATTTCATTTCTATCCTTAGTACCTAGCCAGGTGTGGAAGTATGTGTGTGTGTTTATGTAGTAAGAGTTTGATGGTTTCTTTTTTCATTTATTCACTCATTCACATATTCCCTATTAATTTATTAGTTCCTGAAGTGCACAGAATCTCTGAGTTGGAAAGGACTTCAAAAGCCATCTAGTTTAGACCAAGTATTCTTTCTCATAATACCAAAATAAGAGTTCTCTTCTTAATGTAAATAGGAAGCAAATATCAAGCCTTTTTTAAGACCTCATTTCATAGACTTGTTCTCAATATCAAATAAAATTATGTAATGTTCTTTACAAATCATAAATAGATATTACATGTCAACTTGTATAATAATTGTTATTTTTGTTCTTACCTACAGAGGAAGACCATTTTCTTTTAAGCTAGTTCAAATTTCTCTTTGAATTAAGACAACTTGCTTCTTTCCCACTTTCATTCATTGCTGCTAACTCTTCTTTCTGGAGTTAAGCAGAAATCATAAGATACATACATATGCAAACATACATATATACATATATATGCACATATATATGTATGTAGTGGGATTTGAAATTACATAAGGAATATAGAAGCAAAAGCAAAGTGCTGTGAGAGTTCAAAGAAGAGAGAGATTGCTTCAGCACTGGGTGGAGGAGGGCTGGATGTGGAAGGGAAATGATGGATGAAAAAAATCATTAAGCAAAGTAGTCTGATGAGACCTGAGCTGGTGGGCCCAATTCCAGGAAGTAACAATGTCAGGAAGGTAATTGGCTGGTTGAAGGGCAAGGGTGAAGATGATGAAATTGTACCTAATAATAAAATAAAGAGGTAACAAAAAGCTCAAGATTCACATGTAACGAGTTGAATTCACAGTAGTCCATGACTTCTATTAAAATTTTGTATGAACTAAAAAAGAGCCTCTCAAAAAGGGGGATTCTATAGATATGAAGAGTAAACTATAGAGTAAAAGTACTAAATCCTAGCTAGAAAGATTAAACAAATGATTTTTTTTAATTTTTATTTTTTTATATAAAGCTTTTTATTTACAAAACATATGAGTGATTTTTCAACATTGACCTTTGCAAAACCTTTTTTTCCCAAGCTTTTCCCCTCCTTCCCCCCACCCCCCACCCCTAGATGACAGGTAATCTAATACATGCTAGATAGGATAAATTATATGACAAATACAATACATGTATACATATCTATACAGTTATCTTACTGCACAAGAAACATCAGATCTAGAAAGAGAAGAAGAAAAAACAACCTAAGAAGGAAAACAAAATGCATGGAAATATTCACAGAAAGCATTAAAATGCTGTGTTGTGGTTCACACTCAGTTCCCACAGGCCTCTCCCTGGATGTATATGACTATCTTCATCGCAGAACAACTGGTTTGAATCACATCATTGTTGAAGAGAACCATGTCCATCAAAATTGATCATCGTATAGTCTTGTTGCTGTGTATAATGTTCTCCTGGTTCTGCTGATTTCACTCAGCATCAGTTCATGCAAGTCTCTCCAATCCTCTCTGAAATCCTCCTGTTGGTCGTTTCTTACAGAACAATAATATTCCATAACATTCATATACCATAATTTATTCAGCCATTCTCCAATTGATGGGCATACTTTCAATTTCCAGTTTCTTGCCACTACAAAAAGGGCTGCCACAAACATTTTTGCACATGTGGGTCCCTTTCCCTCCTTTAAAATCTCTTTGGGAAATAGGCCCAGTAGAAACACTGCTGGATCAAAGGGTATGCACAGTTTGATAACTTTTTTAGCATAGCTCCAAATTGCTCTCCAGAATGGTTGGATCTGTTCACAGTTCCACCAACAATGTATCAGTGTCCCAGTTTTTCCACATCCCCTCCAACAGTTATCATTATCATTTCCTGTCATTTTAGCCAATCTGACAGGTGTGTAGTGGTATCTCAGAGTTGTCTTAATTTGCATTTCTCTGATCAATAGTGACTTGGAACATCTTTTCATGTGACCGGAAATAGTTTCGATTTCTTCATCTGAAAATTGTCTGTTCATATCTTTTGACCATTTATCAATTGGAGAATGGCTTGAATTCTTATATATTTGAGTCAATTCTCTATATATTTTAGAAATGAGGCCTTTATCAGAACCTTTGGATGTAAAAATATTTTCCCAGAACAAATGATTTCCTGATTTTATTCTCACAGCAGTGCTGTCTTGGTCTATGTTGTCATGGCTATTGTGTTGTTCATTGTTCAAAATTCCTGACTCTTCATGAGCCCATGGAGTTTTCTTGGTAAAGATACTGGAGAGCTCTGCCATTTCCTTCTCCAGCTCATTTTACAGAAAGGAAACTGAGGCAAACAATTAAATGAATTGTCCAGGTCCACACAGCTAGTAATTAAATTTCTGAGCCCATATTTGAGGTCAGGAAGATCTTCCTGATTCCAGGTCTGGCCCTGTATCCACTATGTCACCTATATCCCCAGCTGTACAATTCTAGGTAAGTCACATTTAACCTTTGTCTTACTCAGATTCCTCATCTGTACAATAGAGAAAATGATAAAGTCTACATTTCAGGTTATTCCCCTCCTCAAATCTTCCTAAACTACAAAATACAGAAGTAAGATTAGAGAGCATCTGGGATAACTTCTAGCTCTAGTTTTATGATTTGATTATTTGATCTTGCATTTTTCAACAGATCATTCATAAGCTGAAGTGAATGTAAACTATGTGTCTAGAAGTCCCACAGGAAGACTTTCACATTCCTAATAATTATGATGCGTATAATGTAACATTTGAGATATATTCTGTTTTATTTGTTGGGTATTTCTTTGAGTTTGTGTGTATATTTTAAGCAATTTCTGTGAGGGAGAAGGAAAAATAACTCATATCTGAATCTGAATTGAGTTCCTTTGTAGAAGCAACTTTATCACCCATTTTAGGGAAACCTAGACATGAACTACCCCAAAGCTATGTTTTACATATTCCCCTGTAATTTCTCTATGTTTGAGTTAATGATAGAGAAATGCGGAAAGAAATCAGTTACCCCTTTTGGGGTCAGTGCCTCAGGATAGACTTAGTAATGTGCAAGTCTAAAAATAAAGCCCTTAATGGGAGGGGGACACCTGTATCTAAAGTAACATGTGTATGTATCTATAGAAGGTAATATAGAGGTCAAAGTGATGGTTTTGGAGTTGGGAAGGACTAAACTTTCTCTCTGACACTTATTAGCCCTGTGAAGCTTAACTTATACATGCCTGAGTACTCCAAAGAACTTATATAGGACTTTGCATATGGGTAACTTACCATCTAAACTGGTAAGTAAAGGAACTTCTCACATTATGATTTCCCCATGCTGACAAAATCACTGACCTTTTACATAAAAATATAGCACGTGCTTTTAGGGTATGAAAAAGCATTATGGTTGCTTTGCTTTGTTATTAACTATTCCATTTTGCATTCCCACAATGCTACATATTATTTGAGGGACAAATAACTTTTCTGCTTTTACCAGTCTGAGATTGCAAGCTACAAGTGGCAATGAGACAAAAAAGAAAGGAAATAAATAAATCAATATTTACACAAGCATCTCTTCTCTATAGCTAGGGAAATTGTTTTGAAGTTTAGATTTCCCCTTTGAGTAGTGAGGATGTCTGTGTTAGTGAAGATTGAGTTGCTAGATTAAAAATTGTAAGTAGCTTCAAGTCCTTAGAGGCTGGGATGTGTACTGCCAAGACCAGATGGCTATGACGATCTGTACTGCACCCTAAAGGCTTTAATAGCAATGTAATGATTTAAGGAAAATTAAAGGCTCTTTGTTGTTTTTAAATAAAGCCTTCTAGGTCAACTTCTGATGTCATTTGGACCCCATCTCTTTTCTGTCTCTGGGTATTAGATGGGCCATGGTGGGAAATAACCAACAAACCAGGCCCAATATATTCATGCTATTGCACACTATTTTTTGAAACTGACAGCATTTTCTATTTCTATGCTATAAACTCCATCAAAAGTGTATTTTTGAAGATAGTAAGCACATTCATAAAAGAATATATTGCACAATTTTTTTGCAGAGTTTCTATATTGAGTAAAGTATTATCTGTAAATAGAGCTGTTTAGCTCAGTAGATATTCTTTATCCCATCAATCTCCCCTCTGTCTCTAAAGAAATTTATAATAACAAAAACACCCTTCAGTCAGGGAGTGTCTGTTCTGTGGTGAATCAGACAGGAATAGGACTGGGATAACATTTCCTTAAATATCTTCTCTAAGTCAACTTTGAAATGACCTAGATTATTTAGGGGATTGATTATGTATTTTTTTTATCTTATAGGTAGTAATGATCCAAAGAAAATACCTAAACTGCTGATGTCTCCACAATGGCATATTCATAATGGAATTATGAGTATCTTGAGAATGCTTTATTACTTAAAATATTTCCCAGCCACTAGTGATGGCCATTTTGAATAGTGTCTTTAAATCATAATATGCTTTTTACATGTTTTCTATTATAAGATTAAGTAAAGCTGATGATCTTCAGAGCTGATATTATTCTTTGCAGTAAAACTTTTAGATCATCCATCCTCATCCTCCACTTTTCCTATCCCATAAAATAACAACTATTTGATGGTGAAAATATGAAACTTCTATATGGAGTGATTTTTCTATGTTTTCCAACAATAAAAAATATTCTTCATCAGTGAATTTGGGGAAATAATTGTTAAAGTACATTTTAAATTTTAGAAAGGGAAAGGATTTAAAATTAGAAAATTGGAGAACATATTATAAATGATTGTAATTCTACAATTCACCAGAGTTGCTTATATTTGGTCTTTGGTATTTGTCTCTGTCTCTGTCTCTTTGTGTCTGTCTCTGTATGTTGGTCCTTCTGTTCTTTAGTCTCTTAGCCTCATTTTGACTCTCTTTTTCTGTATCTCTATATCTCTTTCTCTGTTTCTTTCTGTATCTTTATCTGTTTCTATTTGTCTGCCTCTGCCTATTTCTGTTTCTCTCTGCTTGCCTCTATGCCCTTCTGTCTTTGTCTCTTTGTTCCTCTCTGTATCCATTTCTGCGTTTCTTCCTACCTGTCTTGCTCTCTCTCTCTCTCTCTCTCTCTGCCTCACTTTGTGTCTTTGTGTCCATCTGTCTGTCTCTGTGTCTCTGTCTCTGTTTCTGTCTCTGTCTCTCTTTTTCTGTTTCTGTCTCTTTTTATCTGTGTCTTTATCTTTGTCTTGTTCTCTATCCGTCTTGGTCTCTCTGTCTGTCTTTGTGTCTCTGTCTCTCTCTGTCTCTTGGTCTCTGTGTCTTTGTGTCTCTGTCTCTTTCTGTCTCGGTCTCTGTCTGTCTTTGTCTATGTGTCTGTCTGTCTCTGTGTGTGTCTGTCTTTCTGTCAGTCTGTCTTTGTTTTTCTATCTCTTTTTCTGTCTCTCCTTTCCCAACGAATCTCATTACTTCATTTATCATCTCTTTATATGACATTGAGCCTCAACTAATCTCTAATATTATATTGCCAAATGAATGTGGAGCATTTTCATTTGGATGTTAAACATGAAATGACTGTACTTCAAACCCAGTTTTCTTCTCTGTATTATTACAACATATTCCTAACATATCTTCCTGCCTCTAATCTCTGCCTCATTCAATCTATCATCCACAGTACTGCCTGAGTAATTTTTCTAAAGTGTAACTGTAATCACATCACAGACATCCTAAAAAATGTCAGCCTCAAAAATAGGCTCTCTATTGTCTCCTGAATAAAGTATAAAAACTTTAACCTGTCTTTCAAGGTCTTCTGTGATATGTATTAAGCCTTTCTTTTCAGGTACGTATAGTATTATTGCTCTAGACATAGTATGAACCCACATTGAAAACTATACTTTTCTAACTCCAATTGACATGACTATTTCCATCTATCAAAATAAATAAATGTATATATTTTATTCAATAAAGCTTTTTCTAATCATTTCAATTAGAACTGATCCTGAGTTCTCATTGTATCCATTTAAGTACTTTCACACTCTGGCTTAAAATTCAGTCATTTATATTTCTCTCTTATTCTGTTGCTACTATTGTTTGTATGTCAAATCAAGAGTTGCAAAGGGCTTTACCAGCATTTTGTTTTATCTTCTCAACTATCCTGAGTTTTATGTGTTATAATTATCCTCATATTACAGTTAAGGAAATTGAAATGGAGGATAAATCACCCACCGAAGATCATATAGCTAGCATGAAAGTGGGGCTAAACTTGACTCAATTGTCTTGACTGCAGGTGCATTATACTACTTAGCTTGCATTCAATAAATTATCTGAAGTCAAGATCTGTGACGTATTAGCTTTTTTAAGTCCTATAATAGGCAGCATAATCTGTTATAGGTAGGTTCTCCATAATTCTGTTGGTTGAATAAATCATTCCCATGATTTCCAAACTCCATACACATTTTGTCTTTTTTTTTTTTTAAGTATTGTGCTGGTGTTAAAGTCATTATAGATTTAAATTGAACAGAGAATTTTCAGAGTTATATTTTCTTCATTAATCAATTCATTTCAGGAAATTCAGAAAATGATTGGGATGTCCCTTCAAAAATCATACAAATTAGAGATTCTGGGAAGATGGCTGAATAGGACAGAAAATTCCAAGCTCTCCAGATTTTTCCCACAAACAAGACAAAATTGCACCTCACAGCAAATGTGGAAGGGCTAAAATCAAGTGAGAGTTGCAGCAGAACAATGATCATCTTGAGACAATCTGAGAAGATCTAAAGAAAGATACCAAGACAGATGTTTGGCTGTTGTGAAATATAAATACCTCCAGGCTAGTTAGCAAGAAATTATCAAGCTATGAGACCTGGGGTTAGCTGGATTGAGAGATACAGTTAGACCCCCCATCTACAGGGATTTCCACCTTCCAGTCAGTTTGTGGAGCCAGTTTTCTGAATCAGGGAATATGGAGGGAACTTTTGCTAATAAGAAACACCAGGTGTAGCTGGACTTTTGAGTTGAAACCATAGGTGAAAAGGGACCAATTCCCAACAAGTGAGTGGATCAGGGACACTGCTGTCTGTGGCCACATACAGAAGGGTGGAGTTATTAATTTGGGGTTGCAGATCAGAAAGGAGGATGGAAGTGCAAAGGACCTGAGGCCAGAGGCAACATTACCTATATCCCAGGACTAGAGGTGATTACAACAACAGTTTGCTACTAAATGTTCAGGCAAAAAAGAAAGATCCCCAACCATAGAAAATAATGATTGAAATAGGAGAGACCAGGTTTAATCTTTAGAAGATGATACTGAATTTTTTTAAAGCCTCTTCTACCAAAAAAGAGTAACTTTAAATGATTATCTGCCCTTAAAAGAATCTATAGAAGAATTCAAAAGATTTTAAAAAGCAAATGAAAGAAATTGAGGAAAAACTAAAACTATGAATAAGAACAATTCAAGAAAAACAAAAAGATTATGTAAAGAAATTAACCAATTAGAAAAAGAGATCCAGAAATTTAAGCAAGAAAGTGACTTTTTAAAAATTGGAATTGGGCAAAAGGAAGCCAGCAAAGTTGTGAGAGACAAAAAATAATAAAACAAAAGATAAAGAATGAAAAAAATAGAAAAAATGCAAGATCTCATAAGAAAAATAACATCTGGAAAACAGATCAAGAAGAGAAAACATAATAATAATTAGACTATCTGAAAATTATGACTAAAAGGATTATTGATATAATACAAGAAATAATTAAAGAAAATTGTCCCAAAATGTTAAAAAAATAAAGTAGAAAGAGGTCAAAAAATACACAAATCATGTAAAAGATTCTAGTAGAAAAACCTATAGGGATGTCATAGCTAAATTTCCAAACCTACAGTGGATCAAGGAGGAAATATTATGAGCAACAAGAAAAAAAATTATATATGATGAAGCCACAATTAGAATAACATGATCCCTATCAGTATTTACATTAAAAGACTATGGGAACACTGTATACATACATACATGCATACATAAATATACATGTGTATATATATATATATATGTACACATATATATATATACATACCATGTATAATGAAATAAATGGGAAAAGGAAAACTTAGCATATCATTGGGTTCCAGTCATATTAACTAACACAATTGTATGAGTGCTTTTAACTTTTGGTTGCCAATGGCAATATCTAAATGCAAATAGGATTTCAATATGACCTCAGTTTTCTCTTCCTTCATTTCATTGTTCTGAGCAGACTGAGTTTGATCACATATGTATTTGCTTATGGTTTTCATTGAAAATAAAGAGAAATGTATAGAATCTCTTTTAAGAAATTAGCAGATTAATTATTAATCATAATTAATAAGCAACCATTTATAATTAATTATAATTAAATTATTTGAATTATTAGCAATTTTATTATTTATTTATGATATTTTAAATAATTAATTAATTATAGCATTAATCATATTAATATAGTGGAAATAAAATTTATCCAGGAGGCAGAGTGCTTATTTCAGAACCCACATTGGTAACATGATATTTGAGCAATAATCTATAGAATTGTGATCATTTCCAACTTTTTTTTAAAATAATGATAAGATTAGCATCTCACAGGGTATTTTAAGTTATTGTGCTTTATCTTTCAACTATCACATGAGTTTAGTAATTCACAACCTAAAATGATGTTTCCTTTCATATAGACAAATTTGGCCAGACAAAGGTTAAGAATTGATACAAGTTTTTTTTTAAATATATATTTATTTAAAACAAATACAAAAAAGAAAAAAAGTAAAAAGCAAAATATTGTCATGTACACAACAGAATACAAAAGGATTCCAAACATGAAATAATGAATTTCCATTTCAAGATTGTATACAAAAGACTATCTTTTCTTTGCTTCCTTGTAGATTTTCTTTTGTTCTCTGCTATTCAGTTTTTATTTTATTCTTTTGTTCCCCATTTCCTCTCCTATCCTCACATCCCCCAAAAGGATTACAGTTAAGCATGGATATTTATATATAGATAAACACATATATCCATAACCTTAGATGCTTGCATATACGTAGATATCTCTAATAAAAACATAAATATACATATATATTCATATAGGTTGTAATATATTTGTTTGTCCTCTGTTTCTCTGAAGTTGGATAGCATCATCCTTCATATGTCCAAGCCTTTCCATATTTTTTTTTTCTAAATCCACCAGCTCATTTCCTATACCACAGTAATATTCCAACTTTATACTAGCTAGTTGTTTTAAATAATCCAATGCAATATTTATTAATATGGCTAACATTTAAGATTGTTTCCCTATTTTTCTCTTTTGATTAAATTTATTTTAATATTAGCTTTGAAATCAATGATTACTACCTGTTTTTTAATTCTAATAAATTTTGCTCCTAATTATTATTACTATATTTTGTGTCTCTTATTTCCTATTCCTTCTGATTCTTCTACTTCACTTTTACCCCCTAACTTGCCTTGCTATTCCTTAATCTACAATCTCTCCAAGAATCCCCTCCCTGATCCTCTCTCCACATCCTTTCTCACCACTTTCCTCCCCTCTTTATCCCATTCTTGTAAATCAACATACCTTATCCCATTCCCATTAATCTATACAACCTTCTATGATCCCCTTGTCTTAATCCCTCCCCTTCATCTCTTAATAAATTTAGAAGACTTTTATTCCCTTCTCTCTCTCTCTCTCTCTCTCTCTATATATATATATATATATATATATATATATATATATATATATATATATATATATTGTTCCCTGACGCCAACACTCGTA